>JARUHQ010000050.1:0-186242 GCA_029955515.1 Chrysomela aeneicollis
CTGTGCAAGTAGTCAGTCATTAGTGTATAATTTGGCATGTATGAAGAATAGTTCGTTTTGCTAATTCCTGCTTTTGCTTGTTGGCTTTTGATTTATGATATGCAATTAGCTTGATACCGCGAGCTTATTTTCACCGCATGTATTAACCGAGAGCAATAGCTTTGATAGCACTGTACTAGTCTTCGAGCTTCTCTCAGCTAGAAAACCGTATGTCTCGTTTGGGGTTGATCAAACTTTAGAATTACAGAGGTCTTGTCTTGTATGTATATTTTGTATAAAAGTAGTATAAGTAAATAAGATTTTGTTTATGTTAGTCTGTTGTTTTTATTTCAACACTATAAGAGCAACTAGTATTCCAGAATAGAAAAGTCACTTGTGTCATTTTGACAGTTAGAATATCAGACCCCTGGTTTATACTTTCTCCACTATAGTTGCCCGGTGCAAGTGGACCTACCACTATAATATAGGTGGCGCCCGAGTTTTATTAGCTTTAATGTTTTCTAACCTCTAAGTTGATCTTGTGTTTGATTGTTGCGACCGCCTGTAGGGACGGGTAGAGTAGCCAGTAACCAAACCCGGTTACAAATTTGGCGCCCGAGCAGGGACCGTAAAACGTTATCTGTCAAAAGTGACAGCCGTTCCGATATTATTTTGATCATTCCCCATCGAGCTAGGCATTTCCTAACGGTCTCTAGAGACTAGTACAGTGTAGTAATTGACAAGCTACACCGTTTGCCGTTTGCATAACAACACCTGTCATTTTGAAAGAGCCCAGATATTTCGAACAGAATCGTGTCGTATATCGTTTTTGAGGTTTTGGGGGTCCAGGAAACCGATAAGAGGACTCTCTAACCGCTCCGAGAAACCCATCGTGAGATAGATATAAACACGAGACCGAAACTTCAGCTTATATCTGTAAAGACCGATCAGACCGAATTTTGAGAAAACCGAGGGTCAAGGGAATCTAGTTCGAGACATCGAAGAAGCCAGACGTGCCGATAAACCGAAGTCAAGAGCTCTGAAAATGGTGAACGAGGAATTCCCGAAAGATCCTACCGATGGGCAGAATTCGCCGTCGAAGTCGAAAGATCCGGTAGACGTGCGAGTAAGCTGGGTGTACCAGCTGAAGAAAGCAGACATTGACGTGGAATTGTCGAAGTTTGGTTTGGATGTCACTGGTACAGTCGAGGACAAGAGAAAACGACTGATTCGATTTCTCAGAGAAGGACGAGTGATAACCGCACCATCCACACCGGTACCAGGACATATTCCTCCGACTACAGGGTGGACATTTCCAAACACTGTACCTCAAGTGAATGTGACTGCCCCCGGAACCGTACCGCCTGCGACAAGCACGTCTACTACTCAACCGACCGTCCCGATGACGACCACCCCGGTGATGACCGCTTCAATGATGACCCAGGAACCATTACGGACACGTGATTGGAAACTCTCGTTTGATGGAGTAGGAGACCCCGTAGCATTCCTAGAAAGGCTCGATGAGATTCGAATATCTCTGAACATACCAGCCTATAGATTGATAGCCGTTTTACCAGATCTGCTGGAAGGGAATGCTGCCCTCTGGTTCCGGAATAACCGATCCGCTTGTGCGACGTGGGAAGGATTCGTCGAGCTGTTCCGAATATTCTACTTCCCTGCCAACTACCAAGTGGACTTGGAAGTAGCAATAAGCAGACGAATTCAGGGTCCAAACGAGCCTGTACAAGCATATGTGACCGACATGCAGACGCTTGTACGAAGGCACGGCAATATGACACCGGAACAAGAGCTGATGTGGCTGTACCGAAACCTGTTGCCCGAATACCGACAACATATCAAGAGGACTGACTTTGCCGATATTGTCACTTTCTCCCGTGTTGTGAAGGAGTTCGAACTTCTTCGAGGAGAGCTACAGGAAAGGTACCAGACCTACGGACGCACAGTAAAACACCAAGAGGTGTCGAAAGCGTCTCCACCAGCCCCGCCGTCCGCTACGCCGTCAGCCTCGCCGTCGGCCCCTCCGTCGGCCCCTCCGATGTCAAGACCCGTAGTGACGCGACCATCGACTCCTGCTAGGACCGAACCGAGAATACCCGTTCCGCAGCCGAGGACATCTTCACCAGCCGTATGTTGGAGATGCGGACAGACAGGACATCTGAGGAATCAGTGCCGTTCTGCACCAAAGCTGTTTTGTTCTCGATGTGGCAAGGAAGGAGTGATGTCCCGTGACTGCCCCTGTCCTAGGTCGGAAAACTAGGAAGGCATTGCCCTGCACCGAGACCCGTGCAGTGCCTTTCCACCAATGTCTCGGAAACGATCCGTAACATCCGACCTGAGGATGTCCGTCCATTCGTTTCAGTGCAGACCCTAGGTGGCCGTTTTGAGGCACTGTTAGATACTGGAGCATCCAAGACGTACCTGAGAGATAGCGTGGCTAAAAGATGTCAGGAAATGGAAGTCCTGAAGGAAACGACGTCTTCTTCCATGGCCAGAATGGCCAACGGGCTGCACGCCAAAGTTTCCCACATATATCACTTGGATTTAGTGATAGGAAACACGACTATACCCGCCATAGTTGGACATCTTCCTGGCCTGTCAGCTGACTTAGTCATAGGAATGGATATTCTCAGACCGCAGAAATTCCAACTAGACCTGTCCGATGGTGGAATACGAATGGGTGGAAAACCGATTACCGACCGAACACCAGAACCGATGGACCCGATTAACACCGTGGACCGCACCGAGAAACTTGTGCTGACACCGACCGAAGAAAGAAGACTTTAAGCATTCCTGGACCGAGAACTAGCTCAATTTGAGAGCATCAAGGGAGTTACGCCGATTCTCGAGCATGAGATCCGTTTGATTAACCCAGAGCCGATCAAACAGCGTTACCGCCCTCAGAATCCGAGGATGCAAGAAGTCATCAACACCGAGGTTGATAAAATGCTCGAAGAAGGCATCATAGAACCGTCTAACAGCCCGTGGAGCTCACCTGTTGTCATTGTGCGGAAGAAGGATGGAAAGCCGAGATTCTGTATAGACTTTCAGAAAGTCAATGCTGTGACACAAAAGGATGCCTACCCCCTGCCGTTTATCAACGCAATTTTGGACAAATTGCGCAGAGCTCGATATATTTCAAGCATAGATTTGAAACAGGGGTATTGGCAAGTTGCTTTGACTGATGAAAGCAAACCGATAACAGCATTCACAGTACCTGGCCGAGTAATGCCGTTCGGATTACATGCAGCACCAGCTTCGTTCCAGCGTTTGATGGACCGTATCATAGGACCGGAGCTGGATCCGTACTGCTTTGCATATCTGGATGACATCATCGTGCTTGGAGAGTCTTTTGAGCAACACTTGAGCATTCTGCAGGAAGTATTCCGCCGTCTCCGAGCCGCCAACCTCCGTCTCAACCCAGAAAAATGTCAGTTCGGCAGAAAGTCACTTAAGTACTTGGGCCATGTCGTAACCGGCGAAGGAATCGCTACCGACACCGAAAAAGTGAAATCCATATTGGAATTTCCACCACCGACCACCGTCCGACAACTGCGACGCTTCTTGGGAGTGGCATCGTGGTACAGACGCTTTGTTCCTGGATTCTCGAACATAGCCGCACCGTTGAACCGTTTGTTGAAGAAGAGCTACCGTTGGCAATGGACAAACGAACAGGAGGAGGCATTCAACCACCTGAAGAAATGCTTGACAGAAGCCCCTGTCCTCGCCTGTCCCGATTTTGAGAGACCGTTCGTACTCCAGACTGATGCTAGTGATCAAGGATTAGGAGCCGTATTAATCCAAAATAAGGAGGACGGAGATCACATAATCGCCTATGCCAGTAGGACATTGACAACTCCAGAGAAGGCATACTCAGTTACCGAGAAGGAGTGCCTGGCGATTGTGTGGGGAATAGAAAAGATGCGTCCATACCTAGAAGGGTACCGTTTTACCGTCCTATCCGACCATCAATCACTAAAGTGGCTCCATAACATCCAGAGCCCAAGTGGAAGACTAGCCCGATGGAGTATGTATCTCCAACAATTTGACTTTGAGATCAAGTACCGGAAAGGAGTTCTGAACCGAGTAGCTGATGCATTGTCCAGACATCCTGTACCCGCCGAAGTAGACATAGCCACCGTTGAGGGAAATGAAACTTGTTCCTGGTATGCCAAGAAGAAGACCGAAGTCCTGAATAACACCGCCGACTATCCAAATTATTGCATCAAGGACGACCGCTTGTACCGTCATTTCTGGGATTCCACCGATTTCTCAGAACCCGAGCTATCCGATCCCTGGAAATTGTGCATCCCGAAACCAGCTCGTACAGCCGTGATGAAGGAGAACCACGACGCTCCCACTGCCGGACACCTCGGGATCGCCAAGACTACCGCCAGGATAGCTAGTCGCTATTATTGGCCAGGAATGTTCCGGGATATAGCTAGATACGTCCGAGGGTGTCAGTCCTGTCAGCAGTTTAAGACATCCCAACAGAAGACACCCGGGAAGATGCAACCGTCTGTGAACCGACAACCATGGGAGACTGTGAGTTCCGATCTGGTGGGACCACTACCTCGTTCCAGTAAAGGGAACAACTACTTGGTAGTATTCCAAGACAGATTCACCAAATGGGTCCAGTGCCGTCCTATACGAAAGGCAACGGCAAAGGCAGTGAGTCAGGCCCTCTATGAAGAGATTATTGTTCGTTTTGGCTGCCCGAAGACCGTAATTACCGACAATGGAACCCAGTATACCGGAGCACCGTTCAGAGACCTTCACCCCGCCGTATACACCGCAGGCTAACCCCGTAGAAAGAACCAACAAAACGATGAAGACCATGATATCGCAGTTCTGCGACGGTGATCACCGAAAATGGGATCAACACATACCCGACCTGGTTTTCGCATACAACACCGCCCGCCATGACTCCACCGGATATACTCCAGCCTTCCTCAATTTTGGAAGAGAGTTGGAGGTACCAGGAGCAGTGTACCTTTCGGAGGAACCGATTACCGCTGATGTCGGAGACAATCATGACGAATTGAAGAACAGAGGAAAACGATTGGACAAACTTCGGGAAGTATTCCAGTTGGTACGCATTAACTTGGCCCGTACATTCACCAACCAGAGTCATCACTACAACCTTCGTAGACGAGAATGGCGATGTCACGTAGGAGACCGCGTTATGAAAAAGGACCACCACCTCTCCTCCGCCGTTAAGGGATTTGCCGCCAAGTTGGCGCCCAAATACTCCGGTCCACACATAGTGACGAAAGTTATTTCTCCGGTTATCTACGATTTAAAGACCAACACTGGCAAGAAGCTCCGTCGAGTTCATGTAAAGGACTTAAAACCCGCCCATGACGAGCTTCATAATGGCCAAATGCTTTCTCTTGTAGACAATGCCGAGGAAGACGAACCCATGTCCGAGAGACCTGCGATCGCCGGTTTCCGATGCGCTTATCGCAAAGGCCAAGGCTCAATTACGAGCGAGGGCGATCAAAGTGCTGGCCCGGGACTTGGCGCGAAGACATCGGCCAGTCACGACACCGCCTGGGCGTAAACCCTGCCGACCCGCACCGATGACACAACAAACCCCACCGATTCCCGCAACCGCAGCTGAAGTCACTTCCGTCGGTACGGTGGCAGAGATACCGTTGCCCATTGGTCCCTGGCTGGAGACAGGGCGAGTAGAATCGGAATCCTTGAATCCCGATGCTGAGGAAGGCGCCCCTTCCCTTGAGCAGCGGAAAGCAGAGATTGCCGAAGCTCTGCTAGCACTCCCACGCGGTGCGCCATGGCCCGCGACTTTATACGAACAGGTGTGCGGCTTACGCACCCCAGGCCTGGACCCCTCAAACCGACTCCGAATCAAACTCATCACCCGGGATGGCCGGAGCATACGGGTGACGATACCGACCGGCTTAAAACAAAAATAGAAATTTTTTTTTGGGATGTTTAGAATATGTTTTTTTTGTTTTGAATGGAATTTATATTGTTTTGTTGTTGAATAAAAAAAAAGAAAAAAAAAAGAGATTCGTTTTTTTTCAAGTTCGACATGTCAAGCCCTATCCTGGAGTTGACCGCATCACCACAACAGTTGGAAGATATCGCCCGAGAACTGGCAGACGCAATCCTGGACTCCACGGAAAAACTGATACCGGGGAACGAACCACCGGTCACCGAAAACCTGTCCATGGAGGTGCAGCAAGACCAACTACCTACCGACAATGTTATATTACCGGAAGTTCAACCGGAGGCGAGCTCACCGTTGGTAACACCCCAGAATACGGTTGGCATTGAACCTATGCCGAGTACATCCAGCGGAGTTGCCAAAGACGACACCGACACCGTGGATAGCAACGACCCCGAGACCCCAGCACACTGGAATCCGTATTTGGATTCAAGCTGGACCCGAGAAGCCGAGGAGTTACGGAGACAGGAAAATCTCCATGCCATGGAACATCAGGAAACCGTCTGAATAGTCCGGGAGTACATCCGCATAACCCCTGACATGTGTTGGCGGTGCGGAAGGACAGGACACCAGCGAGATACCTGTGCCCGAAAACCGAAGCTGTTCTGCTCCCGTTGCGGTTTGATGGGCATCATGTCCCGCAAATGCCCCTGCTACCGAAAGCCGTGGCTCGAAAGGAGAGCCCTAGCACAAAACGAGAGGGAGTACCCTCACCGGAAATGTCCGACATGTGGATGCCCACATGCAGATATACACCGCCGGCGTCAATAAAAGGGAAAGGAATCAAAATCCGAAGATGCACCGACCAACCCGGATTTTGAGAAGAAGAGGTCCGTCGCCGGGATCAAGACAAGGATCAATTGTTTTTATTTTTTATTGTTAGAATCCGTTTCATTTTATATTATACTCTGATGAAGAAAAAAATAATAAAGAATATTATTTTTTTTAGGAAGTAAGGGGGGAATGTAACGAAGTTACTAATATTTTGTTATAATATGAGACATACGGTATAGTGAATCCGAGTCGGATATATGCTAGGCAATCAAGTCCATTTTTCAATTCATTCAGGATATAAACCGTGATCGTTTGATTGAGAGTGCAAGTTTCGTATGTTTGTGAGAGTATTATTGAGGAATTTTACGGAACGCATTGTATATCAGAATTCTGATCGAGTCACCTCAGCGATTCGCGAAGCGTGACCGCGCACACAGTTTTGTGCATGCGCGCCCCACTCCTCGAGAAGAGTGGTGGAACCGAGAGTCGAGCCGCTGAAAGCGGTCACTTGAAAATTCAGTAGCTGCACAGCGCGAGACGAGCCAGCCACGCCGAGGACTACCAGCAACCGACCAGCCAAGGAGAAGCAGAGATAGAGAGAGGACCGATAGCCGACCGCAACCGACCAGAACCGAGGTGGGATATTGGAGTGGACACTGTCGCCTGGCGCACTAAGAGTGGTATCACCTGTGCGAAGCCAGAGGGTGACATCGAACTCGGACGTTTACGTACTAAGTGGGTTATCCCCGGTACGAGGTTTTGAAGGTTTATAGAGTGAACGTTCTCCCGTCCCGTCCGTATTCCTCTGTACTAAGTGGGTTATCCCCGGTACAAATTCCTGACCATTTCCCGAGTATCTGATTGATAACGTAGGTGTATTTCTCGTTAAAATTCACGTGTACTAACTGGGTTATCCCCGGTACTGAGTCCGGAACATTTTTAGAGCGAAGATTGAATTCTTGCACGACGAGTGTATCACCTGTGCAAGTAGTCAGTCATTAGTGTATAATTTGGCATGTATGAAGAATAGTTCGTTTTGCTAATTCCTGCTTTTGCTTGTTGGCTTTTGATTTATGATATGCAAGTAGCTTGATACCGCGAGCTTATTTTCACCGCATGTATTAACCGAGAGCAATGGCTTTGATAGCACTGTACTAGTCTTCGAGTTTCTCTCAGCTAGAAAACCGTATGTCTCGTTTGGGGTTGATCAAACTTTAGAATTACAGAGGTCTTGTCTTGTATGTATATTTTGTATAAAAGTAGTATAAATAAATAAGATTTTGTTTATGTTAGTCTGTTGTTTTTATTTCAACACTATAAGAGCAACTAGTATTCCAGAATAGAAAAGTCACTTGTGTCATTTTGACAGTTAGAATATCAGACCCCTGGTTTATACTTTCTCCACTATAGTTGCCCGGTGCAAGTGGACCTACCACTATAATATAGGTGGCGCCCGAGTTTTATTAGCTTTAATGTTTTCTAACCTCTAAGTTGATCTTGTGTTTGATTGTTGCGACCGCCTGTAGGGACGGGTAAAGTAGCCAGTAACCAAACCCGGTTACACGATTCTCTAGGTTTAGCTTTACTAAGGTATCTCACAGCCCTCTTTTGTAAAATGAACACAGAGTTCAATAGAAATTGAGAACTATTACCCCAAAAACAAACTCCATATGTATATTCGTTCTTCAGAAGCGTGCAGTTTTTCTTTGCAAAGTTGGAGTATCTTGTGAGCCGCTGTTCTCTCAGCTGAAAACACTGACTTGTCCCTCGTTACTCATTCTCGAAACAGTGGGTTTAGTACATAAAAAAGGCATCATATGAGGTAATTATTGGTTTCCTCCGCCAAAATAACAATTTAAGACATCCTATTTCGTCTTGAAATTTGACGAAGATTTCTCTGATCTATAGTGTAGTTAAACCTTTGAACTATGCAATCATCTCCCACCCATTTCCAAAATAGTATATTATTAGTTTACTAGTTTGTTAATGTAACTCAAGGCACGATTTTATCAAAATACAATACATTTGCCGACAACGTCTCAAGGGTTACTGTTCTTATCTCCGCACCGAAGTTACTCGCTTCTTTTTACGTGATGATGACGTATCATTCCAACGATGATTCAGGTGATTTATCACCTCGTTACAGGTTTCCATATCAATACGGGGTGTTCTCAGAATAGTATCGCTAACAATATTATTATACAAGTTTTATAACACGCTATTTTGTCGTACGCGTTGTTTGAAGTACGACGAGCGAAGCGTCACCTCATTTCAGGAGATCTTTGAAAGGACTACACATAAATGAGGTATTTCATAGTGTCCAGGAGTTTCTTGACAAATATCGGAATGCTTAGTTGTAAGACTATTACTTACAAGAACGTGAATTGGCGCCGTGGCTTGGGCATTTCTATATACAATCTCGGTCGCCACCTATCTCATAGTGGTAGGTCCACTTGCACTGGGGAACTATCAGTGGAGAAAGTTATATCCAGGGGTCTATGAAGTAAGCTGTTAAAGTGACAGGAGTATGACTATTGATTCTACCCTGGTGATTTCGTTGCTCTAGTGACTTGATATCTAGTAAGAGTGAAAACAATATATACAAGAAAATATTTTAATGTATCTATTCTATATTGACACAATATATTTATATTTTCCTGCTTTAATATATTTATATCATCGAACTAACGAGTCGCTTCGAGACACACGGTATACGGTATCATTTTACGCGGAAAACAATGTTTACCATCAATAACTTACTCTCGCGAATTAAGTTTGTGTTCTCAAAAAATCCGTTTTTAAAAAATATTATTTATTTCAAACTCGAACAATAATTATGTGGTTCAAGTTGATACAATGAAATATGCAGTCAGACTGAGGTCATTAGTTGAAAATGGAAAAATGTGAACTCGCTTAGGCCAGCGTTGCAGTGGTGTCCTATATCTCGCTGACTACGGAGGAACCGGGTTGTCTTCAAGATGTAACTTCTCCATCCCCTGAAGAACTTTTGTAAGAGACGAACAGAACTGATGGGCCTTGAGGTTTTTCGAAGTGCCTTCCTTTGTGAAATTCAAGGAAGTGGCGGAACTTGTAGTATAGGGCTCCTAGGATGACGGCGACTATGATGTATAGGGGTGCTGTCCAGAGGTGGTTGGTGTCTGGTGTTGTTTCGTATGCTAGTGGCTGTAGCTGCTGTTCGTACTGATTCTTCAGCTTATAAAGCTCGTCGAGGGGAACTTTCTCGAGGTGGATTGGGTTGATTTGTCTGGCTGGCTGCACTGAGATGGTTTTCACTTTGGGTAAGGTCAGTGGCTGTTCGTGAATTATATCCCTGCTATTGACATAACCATCTTGGGAGGTATGGAATCCGCATCCTGGTAGTAGTTCGATCAGATATGTACCATGGAGAACCAAGATTCCAGTGGTGGAACATTGGGTAGATACTTTGGTCGGTTCTGGAAATATATCAGTATAATGAGCTGTCGTCAATTGTTCAATCAACGTGATATTGATTGACACTGGCACTTGTTGACAATGGGCTTCTTCATCCGAGAGTTGTAGAATTTGGTAGACACAGTCCTGGGAACTCGTGTCGAACTGGATGGACGTACTCGGGCACAGGTAGTCTGGGTTAATTTTTCTGCAAGGCTGTTCTGTATATTGGTAGAATGCAGTATTCATAGTCAGATAGGCTGAAGGAGGTATAATGGTGGTAGAATTTCTCGTGGAAATGGAATGTAATGAGTGATTTTTTCAGGGTGTAAAAGGGGAAAGTGCAGAATGAAAACGACCATATTATTTGAAAAGTAGGCATCGACGGAGATAACGTCGTAGTATTTGAGCAGTTCTTTTTCGTCGGCGTATAATAATTGTTCTCTCATGTGGTTTTCTAGCATTATACCAATTACGTATTTCAACTCATCAGTCTTGATGATAGTGTGTGTTTGTTCTCGCAAATGTGATGACATTCTCGAGATCTGTTAGAAGTTGAAGTATTATTTATAGAGACAGGTTCAGTTGGTCGAGAATATTTCTTGTTCGCAAATAGTGATTGAAATCGAAAACGAATTTATTGAATTTGGAGCGGACATTATCGATTTCATCAGCAATCACTTGTTGATTATGTGTTATCAATGCGATCGTTGAATTGAAGTTTTGTATCAATTTGGTGGTCAATGATACATGGTCATTTATTCGGCATATTACATTTCTTTGGTTATTTTGGAGAGGAGAGACATTGCACTCTGTCATATTTTTCGGCGTCTTCTTGATCAAGGTTGCCAGATATTGATTTCACTATACTTCCAAGTCCATTGATGAGTCCTCTCTTGGCTCTGTGTGAAGGGTAGATTGATTGAAGTTTTCGATTGACTGAATCTAGTTGGTATCGAAGTCCTTGGTCGAAGTTATGCAAGCTCTCGAAATAGGGGTAACTGAGGCCTTCGTTTATTGATTCCGTGACTGCTTCGTATTGGTTATGTATAGCATCGATTTCTTGAGCAATTGGTGTTAGGTTGTAGAAATGAATAAAGTCATGGACACTATTTTGAATCCTTGCTGCACCCAGGTTGAGGGGTAGTATCCCTGGATTGTCTTTCAGGTCCTGTATCTTAATTTCTTGTCCCATTGTGTGTGTCCATCTGTAATGGGGTTTGAGTGTCAATAGTCTGCTTTGATTTGGCTCGGATGTTTTTTATGTTTTTCTTATGGCAAGTAGTTTTCGGTAAATTGACTGTCACTTGATTGTCTGAATCATGGACGTATAAAACAGATGGACACAGCACGCCTATACCTTCATCGCACATTGTTTTGAAGGCTTAGAGTTCGTAGGCAGTCGGGTTGAAGGGAAGAGAGTTGGAAACGATAGACTGTGATTGTTCCCTTCGCTACAGTGGCGTACGTGATTAACGTATCGAGAAGTTTTATTTCGTTGTCAATAAAATTCAATGGACGATTCAAAACTAAGTACACATTCGAATATGAGCTATTCATTGAATTAGTAGCTATGGGTATATAAAATGAATAAAAAAAATAATATCAGTTATTTTGACAACCCTTATAATCAATCGAACATCTAACGGCAGAAGTATCCTAAGTTGAATAAATAACATGATATTATTAAACCCCTGTGATAATTTCATTGTTATTTATAGGTAACTCAACGTTAATGTAGAAAGATAATATGATGTAATAAAACAAAGTTTTATATTAAGGTTACTTTATTAATTTTGTAGATATAGTGACTGACATTGCGATTTCAGAAATAGGTCCTTAATGTGACGATTGATTTCTGAACAGAATAGTCTTAGTCAAAACACTCCGTAATCTGACAGTTGATGAATCTAATTTATTCATCGTTTCGTGGTGTATCCTCATTTTGAAATATTTATGAAGGATTAGTTTAAAAAATTGTACAGGGTGGCCATCAATATTATCTCCATCATGGAAGTGGTCACCAAAATGTTGATATAATTCCTTCGGAATATTTTGTAATGTTTTATTCACCAAAATATTCATAAGGTTATTAATTCTTTCATTATAAATATTCGTTGTTTTATTAAAAAATCTAAAGTATTTCTCAGCCTCTTTACAAATTCCAATGACCAATTTAGATGCTTTTGTAAGTTACTCTCTCCTTTTCTGTAGCATGGAAAAAGTTTCCTCATTTTCATCCGTCAATAACTTTTTACATCTGGAGCAAGTGACAATAGAATTCGAACTCCTTGATATGAAACCTGCTATATAACTAACAATATAATTCACATAATCAGTTAAACACCAGGCAGAAGAATTGAGAAAATTGAAATTCTCGATATCTTCTTCAATTTTTTTTTCCAAAGCAATATGTTCAGGAGTTTGTGTTAAATCTTCACCATTTTCATCAACTGTACCTTAACCACTGCTGCAAAATAAAATTGAGGTTGTATCAAGGTTGATAGCATTTCCAGTATCACTAGCTCTAATTTCTGAATGTACTATCAACCTTTTAGTTCGAGAGCTGGCGACGAAAACAACTTCCTCATAGTTACCAAAGGTTTGACTTGGCACTTCGAGTCTACTTCAGGTCGTTATTTTAAAACCGCCCGTCTGCCGGAGGTGAGCGGTCGCCTTCTCAGATTTGGAATTTGAAAAAATTATTAAAAATCGCTCAAAACTTCCCAATTTTTACCACAATGATTTTTTGCTGAAAATGGCCTAAGATCCTAACCTAATCGAAATCAGAAACGTCTGCCTGTGAAAATGGTCGCTATTTCGGAGCAGACGCTGTCAAATATGTCAAAAAAACGCCTTCAACTTCCTCATAGGTTACCACCGTGATTTTTGCGTCAAAGTTTTACTTAATATGTTATCAACCAAGGCTCGAAAAGAAAACCTCGGCAGACGGTCGCATTCAAACTGCAGACGGGGTTGAAATTGAAAAGTTGAAAAAAATTACCTGATTACAAATGCAAATTTCAGCATATAAAAAGTACCAATCCGGATTGACTTTGCGGAATGTCTCACAATGAAAACTACTTGAAAATTTTTCTAAATAAAATATTTCCTTTTTGAAAAAGCGCTAAATCACATATGTCAAAAAAAACGCCTTCAACTTCCTCATAAGTTACCACCGTGATTTTTGCGTCAAAGTTTTACTTAATATGTTATCAACCAAGGCTCGAAAAGAAAACCTCGGCAGACGGTCGCATTTAAACTGCAGACGGGGTTGAAATTGAAAAGTTAAAAAAATTACCTAATTACAAATGCAAATTTCAGCATATAAAAAGTACCAATCCGGATTGACTATTTGCAAAATGTCTCACAATGATAACTACTTGTAAATTTTTCTAAATAAAATATTTCGTTTTTGAAAAAGCGTTAAATCACATATGTCAAAAAAACGCCGTCAACTTCCTCACAGGTTATCACCGTGATTTTTCCGTCAAAGTTTTACCAAATATGTTACAAACCAAGGTTCGAAAAAATAACTTCGGCAGACGGTCGCATTTAAACTGCAGACGGGGTTGAAGTTGAAAAGTTTGAAAAAAACTTGACTCCAAATGCAAATTTTAGCATATAAAAAGTACCAATTCGGATTGAAAATTTGCGAAATGCCCCGCAATTCATAATCACTTGTAATTTTTCCTAAATATTTTTGACCTAAGCGGCTGCTATCCCATATCATATGACATAAAACGACTTCCCCACAAGTTACCTCAGTTGTATAAGCAAACCTCAGCTGACGGTCGCATTCAAAGGATAGACAGGCCTAAATTGCTTTATCAATATTATATGAAAGAACGGATCTATATGGAGCAAAAATTTCACGTGTAAAATGAGACGTTAAAAATGTTTTCAATTTTGAATCTGAAGAATAGAAACCATATATACAATTGTTTCTGTTGCATAATTCTAGATGGTGCAAATTTGATTAACCCTTATTATTTCATTAATTAGAACTTTTCGACAAGGTGGCATCAAGATCCCATCGAAATTTTCAACTTTATCTGTTATATTCCTTCTTTCGAGATACCATGTTCTCTATGGAACAAAATGTAGCCTTGCTTCATTCATGTTATTAGCATTTATGAAAACCATATATGTAGCATACGAATTTTTCAATCCCTTGAATTTGCTCTCACGAAATAAACTGAGAATGGCCAATATTCAGATCTTCCTCGATAATGTTGAAAGGATTCATTTTACCTTTTCGAGCGAATGATATATGTGTAGTCACTGCCTATTAAAACGTGAAAGCAAGTGATATGCAGGTAAAGCTTGGGGAAGGATATCTCCTTAATTTCTGTATACAATCGTTAAAATAAACGCATCAAGTATTTTCTGACTGAAGTCCAGTTTATATCCAAATATGTTATTATATTTATCTATACCTACTTGCATATTTTCCACTGCTATTACAAATATATCAGTATCGGATGCACGTATCACAACATTGATTTAGTAGTTGTAAATGAGTGAATGAAATAAGAATCCTAGCATCAGCTTCATGGTGTCTAGAATATAGAACCTCATCAATTTCAAAATTCACCAGTCCATCATTCCCATAAAACATGTAACACAATCCACCCGAAGAATTTTGTCTCCCAAAATACCCAGAGGAATACTTGTTTCCCAGTATTTGAATAAAAACTTCACTAATTCAGTTTTTAATAGATTCACACCTCAATGTTTTCAAAAAATCGTTGGGCCGCTTGTCTCTTTCGATGTCTTTTAATGACGGCACCACACACTTAGGTCTATTCATTTGCTTGATGTTCTGCATAACTTCTTATTGATGTAAATTGCTAATCTGTCATTGAAAACAGGAGATCACGTAGAAGATGCAAAAAAAAAGAATCCATCGACAACCTATTTGACTTGGACTTGAATAAGCGAAATAACTCTGTGACAATGGAACGGTAGTCAATGAATACGATAATACATTTATAATAAATAAATCATATGTTCCAACGATAATACTAAGGGTCGTCCCAATAGGTTTCTTTCGACTTTAACTCCGGCTGTTTTTCCGTCGACTGTGAAGATATATGTTACATGTTTTATCAGATTGATGGACCTGTGAAATTGATGTGGTTTTATATTCTATAGTCACCATGAAGCTAATACTAGAATTCTATTTGATATATACCTACTTATCTAAACTACCAGAAAAGGAGAAATCATTTCTAAAGCATTACTTGCCTATCACGCTTTAACAGACAGTAATTATTATTATATAAAGCATCATTTTCTTGTCCGTCTGATGAAGTTTTTTTATTTGATTTTGCAATAAAAATATTGAGGTAACTTGTGGGAAAGTTGACGGCGTTTTTTTGACATATGTGATTTAGCGCTTTTTCAAAAACGAAATATTTTATTTAGAAAATTTTACAAGTAGTTATCATTGTGAGACATTTTGCAAAAAGTCAATCCGGATTGGTACTTTTTATATGCTGAAATTTGCATTTGTAATTAGGTAATTTTTTTAACTTTTCAATTTCAACCCCGTCTGCAGTTTAAATGCGACCGTCTGCCGAGGTTTTCTTTTCGAGCCTTGGTTGATAACATATTAAGTAAAACTTTGACGCAAAAATCACGGTGGTAACTTATGAGGAAGTTGAAGGCGTTTTTTTTGACATATGTGATTTAGCGCTTTTTCAAAAAGGAAATATTTTATTTAGAAAAATTTTCAAGTAGTTTTCATTGTGAGACATTCCGCGAATAGTCAATCCGGATTGGTACTTTTTATATGCTGAAATTTGCATTTGTAATCAGGTAATTTTTTTCAACTTTTCAATTTCAACCCCGTCTGCAGTTTGAATGCGACCGTCTGCCGAGGTTTTCTTTTCGAGCCTTGGTTGATAACATATTAAGTAAAACTTTGACGCAAAAATCACGGTGGTAACCTATGAGGAAGTTGAAGGCGTTTTTTTGACATATTTGACAGCGTCTGCTCCGAAATAGCGACCATTTTCACAGGCAGACGTTTATGATTTCGATTAGGTTAGGATCTTAGGCCATTTTCAGCAAAAAATCATTGTGGTAAAAATTGGGAAGTTTTGAGCGATTTTTAATAATTTTTTCAAATTCCAAATCTGAGAAGGCGACCGCTCACCTCCGGCAGACGGGCGGTTTTAAAATAACGATCTGAAGTAGACTCGAAGTGCCAAGTCAAACCTTTGGTAACTATGAGGAAGTTGTTTTCGTCGCCAGCTCTCGAACTATTTTATATGCTGCCTCAAACTGTCTCGCAGTAGGGTTTTTGTTGAATCCCCCACGACTTCTAGAGGCTCCAAAAAATAATTCCAGGTTATCCTGAGAAATTTTATAGGTGAGAACATATTTTAAATTTTTGTTTTAGATGAAATATGTATCATAAAGGCCTTTGATACTCTCTATACAAATAATAAAACCTAAAAATCCTGTTTTTCGCCTACAATCCAATATATTAACTCCTTTAATAGAAAGATTCAATATATAATTTTATCTCTGACAGTGACATTATAAGCTTATATCGTCATAGTTACGATATCTATAATGAGGGTCATAACTCCCTTGGGATATTAAGGTTCAAAAACTCCCTCTTACCTTTTACAGGTGAAAATGATACAAGAAATGCTTATAAACGTTTATATGTAATGAAAACTAAGACATTTTTTCCTTATTCACGTCATTACAAATAATAAATGTACAATTTTCAAATGTTCTTCTGATGGCAAAGTAGACAGCATATGCGCCGTTTTATTTATCAATTCAATACTGTCCTCCAGATACCCCTCTGCCACCGTGGAACTTCTCCAACCTCCGTGTCTTTTTAAGTTTGTCATAGTTGCTCCTGCATTGGCTAGGGCAGTAGCAGAAGTGCGACGAAGGCAATGTCCCGTATAGGTTAGTGGGTTTGGCAATCCTAAATACATTGCGATTTTGCTGGGAATTTTGCCAAACATATTCTTTCCAATTGGCTGAGTTGTACATTTATTTTGTCGGAAGCTCAAAAAAAATCGTTTTGTACCTTCAGGACGCAAGGACATATAAAGTCTCAATAAAGGCAAAGCAGAGAACTCTTTTTCATCCACAACTGTAAATTTCTTCGATACACCAGTTTTACTTTCCGGTACGTTCACTACCATAACAGTATCCCGGTCCTCTATATCTGCTATACTCATATTTAGAAGTTCCTGAGTTCTGCATCCTCCAAAATAACCCATAATTAGAACAACCTATAACAAATAAAATGAAATAAACAAACGAAAAAGAAAATTATGAGAAATTATGCTGTCCCTCGGGCCAGAGGCCCTCGGGACGCAAACTTTGCCATCGGTAATTAAGGCCCTCATAATTCCCTTAATACATAAATAACTATTTAATCAAATGTAAATAGGAGAAAAACTGATCTTTCGTTTGGGGCGACAATGGTTTATCATAAAAATATTTGGCAAATCTACTTTTTGAATTGAACATGTCAAAGTTTTCATGTATCAATGATTTATCCTTCAGAAGTTTGATTAATGAATTCAACGATATCACCTTTGATTTCAACCTTCTCACTGATTGCTGTAATACCTTTATTTTTGATTTCTGACATAGAACAGTTTTCTTCAGAACTCTGAAATTTCTTTTGGCTCTTTGTGGGGTAGAAAAATCACTGCTAGACAAGTCATCGACAGATTTTTTCTTTATGGAAATAAATATATATATATATATATATAATCGTAAACCGTATTATACCCGTAGGTGTTAAGGTGTCTATCTAGATTACTCATAAATAAATTTGGCCCATTTTTTCTTGTCTGCTGCTTTCCTGCTTTCCAGTTCATGTTCTTTTTCTCCAAGTTATCCACTATCACATCGTCCCATGTTTTTTTTGGTCTGCCTCTTGGTCTTTTCTTTATTGATTTTACTTGCCAGATCTTTTGTCTTTCATCTTTCATCCTTACAAGATGCCCAAACCATTTCAGTTGTTGTCTTTCTATACTCTTCATTATTGATTCTACTCCTAGTTCGTCCCTTACTACTTCGTTTCGAAGTCTGTCCTTTCTCGTTATTCCTTTTATACCCCTCAAGAATTTAATCTCTATTGCCTGTAGCTTGCTTTTCTGTTGTTTATTGAGAGTCCAACTTTCGCACCCATACATCAAAATTGGTTTGAATATTGTTTTGTAAACTGTTAACTTTGTTTTTTTGATATCTCTTTTTTTCTGATCTGAGTTTTATTCAAGCTGTAATACAATTTTGTAGCATTCTCAACTCTGTTGTTTATTTCTGCTTCGTTTTTGCCATCCTTTTTTATTGTGACCCCTAGGTACTTGAAACTATCTGTCTGTTCAATAACTTCATCATTGAGTTTTATTTCTGTTTGTGTGCCATTTCTCCAATCACCATTATTTTTGTCTTTTCTATATTCATCTTCAGATTTCTTTTCTTTAGTGCTATGTTCCATAATTCTAAGTTTTGCTGTAAGTCCTTTTGGTTTTTAGCGCATATCATCAAATCATCTGCAAATGCGCATTCCGTTAAATATACCGGTTCCAGTTTTCTATATCCCACTAGAAGTTTCTTGGTTTTGTCTTTAATCTCCTTCATTGCATCGTCCAGGATTATGTTGAATAGAGTCGTACTAAGTATGCCTCCTTGTCTTAGTCCTTCTTTGGTTATGAACTCATCTAATTCTGCGTTGTTGGTTCTGACGTAATTTCTAGTACATTCGTATATGCTGGCAATATTTTCTCTTAGATTTTTGTCAACTACTCTACTCTTCAAACTATTCCATATCGTTTTTCTTGGTATGCTATCAAACGCCTTCTCTAAATCAATAAATGCTGTGTATATATTTTCATTGTAAGTTTTCTCTATCATTTGCGTGATGGTATATCATTCTTTGTGGAGATTTCAATATAAACTTCATGGGAAATTGTCGTTTTAAGAAACAACTTTTCGACTTATTTGCAATGTTTGACTTGGAACTGCTATACAATGAACCAACACGTGTGGCGCAATATGGAAGTAAATTAACTGCTAGTGGACTAGACTATGTTGTTAGTAACATCGAAAATAGCTCATGTGAACTAGTTGATCTGGGTGCCTCAGATCACCTTGCACAAATTATGACTTGGTCGTCAGGAAAGTTAGCGGATGTACGCAAAAACAATGTGATAACAAGAAAATTCAACGAACAATCTCTCCTACACTTCAAAACACTTTATGAAAACACAAGCATCCAGGATAACACTCAAGAAGAGACTGTTGATAGTATGTTCAATATCTTCATGACAAACTTTCGTTGGTGTTTCGACATAGCATTTCCAAGGCAAAATATTGTAAAAAAAGGCCACAAAATCTGATAGGATACCCTTCTCTACAAAATTAAGTTCTGATATCAGACAGTTGAAAGATCTTAATTGGCTCAAAAAAAGAGTGGACGACCCGGTCGTAACAGACAATTATAAACAAATGAAAAAATCGATTGATGCAAAAATTATCGATGAAAAAAAACAATATCACTCTAACATAATCAGGAATTCAAATAATAAAGCAAAAACTCTCTGGCAATTAGTAAACACAAAAATTGGCAAAAATAAAAATAGGAGGGAAATCACTCTATCCGATAGGGGCATAACCATCAATAATAAAACTGAAATTGCAAATCACTTCGGAAAGTTTTTCGCATATTCCGTCAGTGAAACAATACGTAATCTCAATTTCCCTGAAAACGTGTGTACGAAAAATGAGGTACGAGGCTCGATGTCAATGTTTTTCATGCCAGTTGATGAAAATGACGTGAAAAACATAATTCTAACACTGAAAAATAAATATTCAGCAGGAATTGACGAATTACCAGCCATTGTACAGAGGGAATGTGTCGATAAAATTTCTCGTGAATTATCCCAAATCATTAATCTATCCGTCACCCAAGGTATCTTTCCAAATGAACTGAAAATTGCTAAAACCATTCCACTTTTCAAAAAGGGTGATCCACATAACGTTGAAAACTACAGAATGATATGTATTCTCAGCTGTTTTCCTAAAATAATTGAGATAGCTCTGTATAACCAATTGGTGAATTACTTGAACCTACATAATATAATAACAACGTCACAACACGGTTTTCGCCGCAACTACTCGATAGAAACTGCATCAATAGAATTAGTACAGTACATCCATGAAAATATTGACCACAACAAATATTTAGTAGGAATCTTTTTTGATCTCACACGCGCCTTTGATACGATTAGCCCCGAACACCTAACAATAAAATTAGAAGCGATGAGCATCAGAGAACCAATTCAATCCTGGATTAAATCCTTTATGTCCGGCAGAAAACTTAGGGTTCAGATCGAGAATGAGCTCTCCAACGAATTTGATTGCCTCATTGGGACTCCTCAAGGCGGGGTGTTGGGTCCACTTTTGTTTTTACTCTATGAATGACTTACCCTCACATATTGAACATGGACGCGTATTCATCTATGCAGATGACACCACTATTGTAGTCACTGCTGATAGCCTAGCTGAGCTGAATAATAAAGCACAAGCAGTCATGAGTAGCTTTGCGCATTGGTGCCAAAGCAACCAACAAAACTGTTATTATCGAATTTACTGCACCACTTAAGATAGAAAATAATATAACTTTAACAACAAGCAACAAAACTATAATTTCTAATTCCAAAAGTACCAAATTCCTTGGAATAGAGCTGGACTCCAAGCTGACCTTTAACGAACAAATAGAATGCTTGTGCAAAAAACTTAATAAACTGTACTATGCCTTCAATAGCTTATAATCTAACCTCTATGAGAGTCACCTAATCAACTTATATTATGCACTAGTTCACTCCGCGATCAGCTGTAACATAATTGTGTGGGGCAGATCGACAGAAATTTCTAGGGTATTCATTTTGCAGAAGCGATTTATACGTCTGATATTCAACTTAGACTATAGAGAGTCCTGCAGAGATACCTTCAGAAAAAATTACATATTGACTTGTACAAGTATTTACCTTCACAAGCTATTGACTTATACTCACAAGAACAAGAATAAATTTCAAAAAAATAGTGACTTTCATGAATATAACACCCGAACTAAGAATGACGTCCACCTATGCAAATTCAACCGAATGCAATTGAAAAAGTCCCCACTATATTCGGGAGGATACTTCTATAACATGCTACCATACAAAATTAAAAAATCTGAGAAAATTAATGAATTCAAGTCCGTTTTGAAATCATTCCTGATCGAAAATTGTTTTTACTCCTTGAATGAATTTATAGACCGATGCTCACTATGTCCACAAGACTAGTTTAATCCACAAGAATAGTTATGTAATTTTATTATTTAATTAACCATATACTTTGTTGTTCGTGCACATGTACCTTTATGTTTTGATTTGTATCATATTCCACTGCATTTTATTTATATCTATGTTTAATCTACTATTGTATGACTTGTTTCATGTCATGTATATGATTCGAAGAGATGAATAAAAATCTAATCTAATCTGAATATGTGGTCCTGTACTCCTCTTCCTTTTCTGAAACCGCTCTGTGAATCTTCCAGTTGTCTCTCAATAATCTTCTTCAATCTGTTATCAAGTAGTTTTTCATATACTTCAGACACTATACTCAGTAGAGTTATTCCATTGTAATTCTTGCATTCTCGATTGTTGCCTTTCTTGTGTATCGGTAGGATTATTCCTAGCTGCCAGTCTCTAGGTATGGAGTTTTCTTTAGCAATTTTGTTGAAAATTATTTTCAGTACTTCGTATCCTTCAGGCCCTAGATTGAGAATCATTTCTGGTGTTATCTGATCATGTCCTGCTGCTTTGCCTCTCTTAAGTGATTTTACTGCACTTGACACTTCCTCTATGCTGTAATCTTGATGTTCTCTATGTTCTTCTTCTACAATATTTTCATTTACTTCCATCTCATTTATTTGTTGTTTGTTCAGCATATCTTCAAAATATTGTTTCCATCTGGCCATTATTTCTCCCTCTTCCGTCAAAGTTTTGCCTTCTTCTGATAACAAATATGTATACTTCTGTTGTTTTCCTTTTCTGAGTGTCTTCAATACTTTGGAAAAGAGCTTCTGGTTACCATGATTGTCTTTCTCCATTTTTTCACCGAAGTTTTCCCAAGATTTTTGTTTTGCTTTGATTTTTGTTTTACTATTTCTTTGACTTTATGTCTTTGTATTTTGTAATTTTCATAATTTTCATTTGACATGATCTTAAGGTATTTTTTCCATTTATTTTTTTCTTTCACTTCTCTTTTTATATCTTCTGTCCACAAATTTTAGCTTTAATATATATATCCAAAGAGTTGCAATTGAATTTCTGCAGTTTAAATTAATTCAATGTACTACAGAATATTTCTGAATGAAAGAAGGGAAACAGTAAAAACCACTGAATGTAATGAATTCAATGAATTATACTCACTCTTTTTTCTGTAACTTTTTTGGAGCCATCATGAATTCAGTAGAACTATCACCAATGTCTTCAGTGATGAGTGATTCAACTAACTCAGTTTCTGATGCTGACTTAGTACCAGATGACAATTCTATTTCAATATCTCCACCAAGTTTACTCAACTGGTCACTGACTCCTTCCATGTGACCAGATTCTGTTTCTGATGCAGTCATGGTATATGAAGTGGAGAGTCAATATTTCCAGAACTATTAAATGAAGCTGTCTCAGTAGAAATGTCAGAAGATAACAATGTTTTTCTTGATCTGAAAACATCAAGTCTTTCTGTAATAACTTTTCAAAATCTCCTTATTTTCCAAAAAGCAAGTACACATAATTCATGTTGAATGATTTTTGCCATAGATTTTTCTCTACTCACCTTTTCATTGAGGGCCCTGGAGCATCAACAATCATCTCAAAATTAGAATCTGGAGCTGTGACAGTTGATGATTCATTTGGGAACAATCTTTTGCGTGCAGCTTGTACTCTGTAAAATATGGAATATATGTATTTTCTAGACACATAATGACAAATAATCATAAATTAGTAAATGACAATACGATATTGCAAGAAAAAATCAATCTGTATGCAATACATGCCATGAAAACTGGATGAAAACATAAAACAATTATTTATAAATTATTTTCTTAAGAAAGAGTAGCAGGATCAAAAGTATATATTACCTCGGAGGTTCAAATACAAAATTTCCATCGCCAAAAAAAGTGGGAGAGCATCAACGTTTCAAATACCTAATGCCACTTGGTTTGTTCGATGTCACAAAACTGAACTTTTGTGAAAATGCTACAATCATTATTTTCCTTACTTATTATTTTTGTAATTATATTATAATTTTTTATGTTCTGCTCAACTTCCTCAAAATCCTCTGTGGTCCGTGTCACTTGAAATGATATTTTGGGGTTATAGCAGTTCAGGGGCTTGCATTTGGTGCCAGCGCCAGGAAGAATCTTTCCATTGAAAACATGTCCCAAATGGACAGAGAATTGTTGTGTTTCTCAGATTTATGGAACAGAAAAACTTTGGTGTTAGCAGCAGGCATTTCGAAATGGACCTTGCAAAATATTGGCGCTGAGATGCAGAGGCTGAAGAAACTGTTGCCTCTCCCTAAAGAAGAAGAATAATAAGAAGAAAGAGATATGTAGCTGTGAATAACACCACTTTCAAGCTACAAGATTTAAATAAATTATCAAATCTGTAATAGAACATGTCTCCCCTGAAAAAGAGTCAGATTGTCTGGGTCATGTTATACAAGGAGAAAATAAGATGTATTCAATAAATACCATTGTAGAAAATATGGCCGAGGAGTTAATTTACCATAAATACAGTTTCGTTGAACATTTTTTCCTCAAATGTTGGTCCAGATCTGGCTAGAATAATCGACAACACAATAGTAACCCCAGTTAAACGTTTATCAATAATAATTCTATATTTCTGAAACCCACTGATGAAACAGTAATTAATCTTTAAAAATCCAAATCTCCTGGAGCCGATGATATTTAAAGCGAAACATTGAAAGAAATTGTTTTTTTAGTTTGATAAACTAATTTCAGACATTTTTGCTATTCACGCATGCTCATATTCCGCCCCGACGAATAGAATTTTTTAGTAAACATCGGGATCACTATTTTCGGTGTATTTTGGAAAAACAAGGAAAAACAATAATTATTGTTTGATTATTGAAAATTGACTGCCTGAACTAAACAAACTATCAGTGAGGGTCCGGATTACTATTTTCGGTATTTATGAGGAAGGATCAACAATTGATTGTTAATTGTAAAAAAAAAATAAAATTCTACTTTGAAATCCCGGCTCAATCATCAACCCGCTATCGTACTATATTTATTCAATGAAATGAGACTGCCTGAACCAAACAAACTAACCTATCAGTAACTGTCTGGATCACTATTTGCGTATTATATTAAAAAAGGAACAATTAATTGCTAGTTAAAAAAATAAAAGAAAGAAAGGTAATCGAGGGATCCCAATTTGGTCTAGCTTAGAAATGTTTAGTCAAAGATTCTATTTGCCGGGGGGAATATCAGCATGCGTGGATGACTCGCCGATGAATAGCAAAAATGCCTAGACTACTACCCCAACTATCTATATTTGAATGCGATCAGACATTGCAAACTTTCGATCGACTGGAATGTTGCGTTGCCTAGTTTCCCGTTACGGAAGAAGATTCGCATATTTATTATTATCATGTCCATGGGATTCGTTGATCGTATTAGTAACAATACTAAGAAAATATTGCATTCGCTGGATAATATTTCACATATTATTAAAACCTGGATGTAGCAATCGAATTATCAAGAAATCGATTAACATTTTAATCATTTGATCAGAGATCTATGATTCTGTTGTCCCATGGAAATTTCTTGTTTCGACAGTAACAACGCTACACCTCATTTCATGAATGAGATCGCCGGAATTTAACAGGTTATATCTTTTCTTGATTTGTGAATTGATCAATTGATTTTCAAAGACTATATTAGCTGCCAACCCAACATTTTTACTGGATTCATGAGATGAAAAATTGAGTTTTCAAGGACAGAATTAGTTTTTATCCATTGGGGAATTTTGTAAAATGTATTTTTAATTTCTGAGCATCTTTCTTATTTTCTTCATTGTTATATTTTTCTTCCTAAATTCAGCAGATTCTTATGGTAAGTTGAGAAATTCGGACTTGGCTGATTTCGTAATTGGTAAATTAACTTATGTGTATCAAATTGGTGATGAATTTATCGCTATTTTTTTAGAAGCCATGAGCAATAGATTTAGAACGAATAAGTGACACACTTTATATCTTTATATTTATAGAGTATAGTATTGAATTGTTTTTTATATTTTGTAACCCTTAGCTAGCTCACAGGGTATATTAGCAGGTCCAATTCTGTTAGGTTATTTCGTAGAGACTATTTTCTATAATTTCTCAAAAGATTTTATTTTTATAGTAGACAGCAGGCGCCAGCCAAAATGAATTGACAGGGAAGGGATGACAAGATTAAATAGAATTCAGTTTATTAAGAATTTGATGAACTTACATTTTATATATAAACAGAATCAGTAAAATATTATTGACTAACGGTTTGAGAATATTTTGATACATAAATATTAGGAATCGACTATGTGCAAAAACTGATACAGATAGGGATTTTTCTTCGTTCAAATTGATCAGATTATCATCTACTATACGAATCCTTTCATCAAATATTCCTCTGAGGTAAAAATTGATTTCACAGATCTCGCACAAAACCTCTCCTGTATATATTATACAACCCAAAACAAAATGAAGTCAGGATCGGTCTGACTTAAACTATAGTGAACTTGGTATAAGTATGTGAATATTTACATCTACCGATATTACGTTAGTGAAATACGGATCAACAGCTGTTGGCCACGTAAATAGTATAACAATACAAGTACAAATACTAGTTGCTAAAACATCAGATTACATGTATTCGACCTGATAAATACACACTGTATATATTTTGAGGGGGAAATAATACACCAAATGCAGCTCTTTATTCACCAGCGATGTCCTGATGGGCCGTATAAGAGATGTGGAGGTACTTACGGAGTTGTAGAAACCATACCTCAATTTGGGGTCATATTAATACTTATCATCCCCAGGTCCTGATATTTTATGTTTCACTGCAGGAGTGACACTTTATTATATTCCTCTTTCCTTCAGGATACTGATAGGATTATACTTGATTACTATTAGCATTACAGACAGGGCTTGACATCGGGAAAAACCACAAATACTTCCTATTATTAATATGGTTATATGGTGAGTCTGACCAACTCCATCAGCATTGACAACGACTATCAACAGGATGGCCACTGGCCAATAGCACACCTTTGGGGTTCAACCCACAAACTCGGACTCAAATACAGATTCCGACTCAAAAAGCCTAGAAATAATATATCCTATGATACTGCAAAACTCAATCTAACATTCAACACTTACCCTAGATGTTTTTAGGCTAACGGAAACAGTGAATTCAAGTTTCTTTTCACCAAATGAAACGGAAGAATTTCCTGAGCAATTCGAGAATACCTTTTCAGGTTAGCAAGTACCTATCCTACAGATTCGTGAACGAGACATCTACCTCAACACAGAGTTTTTTGATCTAATTTTTTATTTGAGACGACTCCAACAAGAAATCAACAGGGTGGTCATATAATGTAACCGTTACACACCCCCTCTACCTCAGAAAAATATTTGAACTTGTTGAAAATATTTTTTCAAACAACCAACCGAAGAATCTATATTATTGTCAAACAGTTATTATAACAAATTCTATCCTAGGGGTTCATATAGATATATACAGAACAAACGAATACAATACATAATTGAAAGTCATCATCGACCATCAAATGACATCACCCGGGTGATCATCAATACCTTATCCTATAAAAAACGGAGTACCTTATGGTACTTAGCTAATCTAGATCAACTTTGATAATTTTAACACACACACAGAAAATATAGGCATATATGAAGATATACTAGCCAGCTTCCTTCAACCACGAGGATACCATTCAGACGAATTCATTCACCAATTCACTGCCACATTTACTCCCTTCTTGCATTCATTCCTCAGAGGATTCAGACTCTGAGTCTAGATGATACGGCTTCAAGTCCTTAGTATGGTACCGCCCAACCTTTTTACCATTTAAATCTACTAGGTCATACACTAATTTAGACACAACCTTCTTCACCTTACACAACACAAACTTGGGAGCTAGTTTAGCTGCAAAGTTTTCGGCCTTATTAGAGAGTACGAAGTTTCTCTTCCAAACTTTGTCTCCTACATGGAAAACATCGGCAGGACGCTTCCGCAAATTATAATGCCTAGCATTCTTACGGTACGCATCGGCGATATGTCTCCTTACGTCCAAGTACACCCTGGGAAGCTTATCAATTTCTTGCCCATACTCTTTTCTATTTATAGAGTCCATGAAATGAAAATCAGGTAATGTCTCGATCTTACCATAGTAACTCCCATTTGCAGGAACATACCTGCCGAAATTCAAAAAAGTCGGGGTATATCCTGTCGCTTCATTCACGGCCGTCCTCATTGCAAATCCAATCTTGTGGATCTCTCGATCCCATTCACGGTGATCTTTACCTTCCAGATACGAACGAATAGCAGCCTCGACAACCCGATTGACTCTCTCTACGGCGTTTACTTGAGCATGAAAATTCGCATTGTGGAAAATTCGAACTCCATATTCCCCTACTAACTTATTGATGTCTTTACCAGAGAACTGTACTCCATTATCGCAACAAATGACTTGTGGAGCACCGTATACTAAAAACACTTGTTCCTCCAAAAATTTAACAATCTGAGTGGCTCTCGCCTCCCTCATCGGATGTAGGAGACAAAATTTTGAAAAGTAATCTGACACCAAAAATATATATTTGTTACCACGTTTTGATCGTGGAAGAGGGCCCAACAGGTCAATCGAGATACACTGCCAAGGAAAATGTACTTTCTTTGGCTCGCCCATGAAACCCGGTCTAGCAGAATTGCTAACCTTTTGTTCTGCACAGATCTTACATTTTTTCACATATCTACGAACATCTTGAAGTAATCGTGGCCAATAATACAACTCTCGAACTCTACGAACAGTCTTGTAAATTCCCAAGTGAGCAGCCTGCGGATCGTCATGACACTCCTCCAAAATAGATGACCGTTCTCCTTTTGGGATGACCAACTTCCAATCACACTGGTTAGTTCTGAGACCAAAGTCGAAAGGAACGTGCTTATAAAGCTTACCCTGCTCTATACGCCATTCTGGATAGTTATCAGGATTCTCACCTACCTGCCTTAACATCTTACAGTACCATGAGTCTTCTTCGATACTGGTATGCTTGACTGATATCACGCAAACCTCTACAGGTGCACGGCTCAGAGCATCAGGAACAGTATTCAAAACTCCCCTTCGATATACCAGATCCATATCATATTGGCTGAGCCTCATCGACCACCTAGCCAATCTTCCAGTAGCATTTTTGAGATTAAGTAACCATAGGAGTGATGCGTGGTCAGTTTCCACAGTGAAATGAACACCGTCTACGTATGGCCTAAATTTATCAACTCCAAATAGAACCGCGGCACACTCTTTCTCTGTGGTAGTGTATCGCTTTTCCTGATCTGTCAACATACGAGATGCAAATGCAATTGCCCATTCTTTCTCGCCATCGCGTTGTGTCAGTACGGCACCTAGACCAACATTAGATGCATCACATAAAATATAGAATGGCTTCGAAAAATCTGGCGAGGCTAACACTGGTGCTGACACCAGAGCCTGCTTGATACTACGGAATGCTTCTTCAGCCTCATCATTCCAACCGACTTTTTGAGATTTTCTTCGTCCTTTCAAAAGCGATGTAATTGGGGCCATAACGGTAGAGTAGTCTTTAACAAATCTCCGGTACCAACTACACATCCCGATAAACCTTTTTACCTCAGTAGCCGTACATGGTCGTGGATACTCAAGCATGGCGGTAACCTTAGTCGGATCGGTACGTAAACCCTGCCGATCAACAACAAAACCCAGATAACGGAGACTAGACCGACAAAAGGAGCACTTATCAATATTGATAGTTAGGTTAGCATTCTTCAACCTGGAGCAGACCTTGCGTAATACACTCACATGACTCTCGAAGGTGGGCGTGGCCACTATAACATCGTCCAGATAGACGAATACAAATGGATCTAGATCCATTCCTAAGACGGAGTCCATGAGTTTTTGTAGAACTTGAGCAGCATTGCACAAGCCAAAAGGCATTACCACGAACTCGAATAATCCCCTACCAGGAACGACAAATGCTGTTTTTTCGCACGATTGTGTTTCCAGCGGAATCTGCCAGAAAGCAGATTTCAAGTCTATACTAGTCAAGTATCTAGCACCCGATAACTTGGACAATATATGATCGACAATAGGCAGAGGATAAGCACATTTCTTGGTCAGTGAGTTGAGCTTCCGCCCATCGAAACAAAAACGTGGATCTCCACTCGCCTTTTCTACGATCAGGACCGGACTGGCCCAGGGACTGGTAGAAGGACGGACCACCCCTAACTCTAACATACGATCCAATTCCTTGCTGAGTACTTCCAGTTTGTAAGGCGATATTATGTGGTGACGTTGTTTCACCGGTTCGTGATTTCCAGTATCTATCCTATAAGAAATTCGATCGGTACGGCCCAACCTACCAGTTGCCAAAGTCTTGAATTCCTCAATCAAGGATTCTAGACATTCTTTTTGATCGCTAGTCAACTCAGAACACGAAAATATTCTATTAATTTCGCAAACGGATAAGTTCTCGCCGGTGGTACATTCGACCTGTGAATCACCAATGAAGTAGGTATTGCTCCCGAAATCCAACGTGATATCGAAAGCTCGACACACATCCGATCCTAAGATAATATTATGGTCTAACGAAGGTACAACTAAAAAATCAACCAATTTAAGGCAGTCACCCAATTGAATGGGTAAAGTGACCCGACCAGTTATCTTCTGAGGGGACCCATCCGCCGTGCTGATATAGGAATCACTACAAACTTGAACACTAAGTTCAAAAAGATCTAACCAGCTCATTCCGTCTTTGCCAATCACAGAATGACTAGCTCCGCTATCTAGAAGAGAGACAACAGTCCTGCCAAATATCTGTACTGAAACATACGGCCTGTTATCGTTCTCTTTTTCAACTAGAATTATATTAGTTTCTTTCCCTCCATTCGCCTTCGAACTATGCTCAATTAACGGTAGAGTTTCGTTTTGATAAAATTTCCTGACATAACCAAGCCAATTACTCCAATCATTTTCCGAAAATAAGGTGTAGGCTTGTTTTCTCCCATGAACAAGACGGTCGCCTACTCTCCGCTTGTTCTTCTGCCGTTTTTTGAACAGCTCGGGCAATTAGGACGTATCACTCCTTTTCTACCACAGCCGTAGCAAGTTGGGACGCGTTGCTTCTTACAATCTTTTTTAACATGACCTTGTTCTCTGCAACTCCAACACACCACAGCTGCCACCTGTCTCCTATCGACTGGACTGGGACCTTTCGGATGACGATGACTTTCATTCGACCTGGTACTACTCGGAACATTGTGTTTACACTGACAATGATGGTCAGCTACTGATGAACTACTAGCATACGACAATCCTGGCTCCAGAGTTGAAATGTTCCTTCGAGGAGGGGGACGAAATATTTTGCTTGCCTTCTCCGTTTCCTCCAACTTCCTACATAACTCAACCAAAGAAGTGATATCTGGAATATCCTTCAAAGCTAAGTGGGAATGATACTGAGGTAAAATCCGGGCCTTCAAAATCCTCAACTTCTTCTCCTCAGAGGGTTTCTCAGAAAGACATTCAAACAAATTCTCCATGATGGATATGTAGATCACAACTGGTTCATCAACGTCCTGAGTCCGTTTATCTATCTGTTGCCATAACTCATCATCATATTCACTAGGTAAAAAATCTTGCCTAAGTGCCTGCACAAGTGTCGCCCAAGAATCAAATCTATTTCGCCTAAGCTGCGCACGATACCACTCTAAAGCAGAGTCCTCAAAAAGATCGGAAGCAGCTTGAAAAACTCCTTCCTCTGTACATTTTCGAGCGGCCCTAAGTTCTCCTACTCTCTGTAGAAACGAATTCAACGAGACTTTGTCATTCTTTCCATTATATTTGACTGGCCATTTATAAACTGGAACTGAAGTAGAAGACTCTGTCGTAGAACTTGTTGAACGAACAGGACGGACATCACCTGCTTTAGTGACTCTTTCGACAATTTCCAACAACTCTTCCTCAAGCGCTGAAATAAAAACGATATTATCCCCTCTAAAGTGGGTGGCCGCTTCAGACACTCCGTCAGGAATCCTTCTCAAACGACCTAAGACGTGATTGATCCTACTTCGAATTCTACGAGTCACTTCCGAATTGAGGCCATCAAAATCGTCGACCACTTCCCTTATCGAATTCACACTCTCAGTAAGTTCTCTCTTTTCTAGTTCAAAATCAAAATTAGGAGTAGGATACTGATGTACCTGAGGATGAGCCATGTCCTTCCTCAACTCTCGTTTAAGATACTTTCGTTTTGTAGCAGCATCTGCTCTCTCTGTGTTTACCAGTCGTATCCGGAGTTCATAGTTCAACTCGTGAGTTCTCAGATGAATAGGTTCAATGTCATACGGATTGACATCCATATTGCCAAATAGGAACTCGACCTATACCGCCTAAACTCAACAATAAATACCTACCAATTAATCAGAATGAAATTTAAAATATCCACCACTGAAAAATTATCGTCCGATATATATGATATTTCCCAGACCTACCAAAATTATAAACGCCTCTCTACCAAAGCTACACCTGTAATATCCAACATGTATACATACATCTATTCGCCACACTGACTACTCCAACTTTTGTGGTCCACCCTGTAGTCTGCTACAGATCGTTGAGGTAATATGGACTACCTCATAACAACATCATAACCAAAAATTCAAATGATATATTCAACTCAAAAATATGTGTAACTTACCTATGGCCACCCTGTATGTCAAAACTATTGAATCATACAAGAGAATTCAAAAAAATTGCTCTTTTCATGAAAATTAAATTTTCTTTCGAATGAATGTGCATTGTGCAGTTAAACTGACTCATTTAATCTTGTCAAAAGGATTAGGGATGGAAGGGAATTGTCTACTAAAGCCCAGCAAATAGAAACATTTATCTCATTGAGTTTCAGCTAATAACCAAGTTATTACTCAGGCCCCACGTTGGGCGCCATTTTTGTAACCCTTAGCTAGCTCACAGGGTATATTAGCAGGTCCAATTCTGTTAGGTTATTTCGTAGAGACTATTTTCTATAATTTCTCAAAAGATTTTATTTTTATAGTAGACAGCAGGCGCCAGCCAAAATGAATTGACAGGGAAGGGATGACAAGATTAAATAGAATTCAGTTTATTAAGAATTTGATGAACTTACATTTTATATATAAACAGAATCAGTAAAATATTATTGACTAACGGTTTGAGAATATTTTGATACATAAATATTAGGAATCGACTATGTGCAAAAACTGATACAGATAGGGATTTTTCTTCGTTCAAATTGATCAGATTATCATCTACTATACGAATCCTTTCATCAAATATTCCTCTGAGGTAAAAATTGATTTCACAGATCTCGCACAAAACCTCTCCTGTATATATTATACAACCCAAAACAAAATGAAGTCAGGATCGGTCTGACTTAAACTATAGTGAACTTGGTATAAGTATGTGAATATTTACATCTACCGATATTACGTTAGTGAAATACGGATCAACAGCTGTTGGCCACGTAAATAGTATAACAATACAAGTACAAATACTAGTTGCTAAAACATCAGATTACATGTATTCGACCTGATAAATACACACTGTATATATTTTGAGGGGGAAATAATACACCAAATGCAGCTCTTTATTCACCAGCGATGTCCTGATGGGCCGTATAAGAGATGTGGAGGTACTTACGGAGTTGTAGAAACCATACCTCAATTTGGGGTCATATTAATACTTATCATCCCCAGGTCCTGATATTTTATGTTTCACTGCAGGAGTGACACTTTATTATATTCCTCTTTCCTTCAGGATACTGATAGGATTATACTTGATTACTATTAGCATTACAGACAGGGCTTGACATCGGGAAAAACCACAAATACTTCCTATTATTAATATGGTTATATGGTGAGTCTGACCAACTCCATCAGCATTGACAACGACTATCAACAGGATGGCCACTGGCCAATAGCACACCTTTGGGGTTCAACCCACAAACTCGGACTCAAATACAGATTCCGACTCAAAAAGCCTAGAAATAATATATCCTATGATACTGCAAAACTCAATCTAACATTCAACACTTACCCTAGATGTTTTTAGGCTAACGGAAACAGTGAATTCAAGTTTCTTTTCACCAAATGAAACGGAAGAATTTCCTGAGCAATTCGAGAATACCTTTTCAGGTTAGCAAGTACCTATCCTACAGATTCGTGAACGAGACATCTACCTCAACACAGAGTTTTTTGATCTAATTTTTTATTTGAGACGACTCCAACAAGAAATCAACAGGGTGGTCATATAATGTAACCGTTACAATTTTTCATGTTTCTTTCTACAATGTAATAATTTTATACTTTCAGATTTGTCCAACACATCAAGAACTCAGATCGATGTATAAAAGAAGACAACGGTGATCCGTCAACAGAAACCAAAGAATCCTATCTCAGGAGCATCGCATCTCATAATACGCTGGAGACCCACCGTCCGCTAGAAGATCCGAAGAAACCAATTCTGTGCGACAGCTGCCCAAATGTCTACTTCAACCACGTCGATTTGGCTTTACACTCGATCAATCACAGCGATAACGGCATGTACAGCTGCCATGTTTGCAAGAACTTTTCGAATGTCGTCAGTAACTCCATAGTGAGTCACATAAGAGCTCACGAGTCATTGTCAATCAAAACGCGTTATTGTGCAGTTTGCGGCCAGGCGTTCGATGCAGAGTCAATAATGATGGAACACATTGAACGCGAACACGGTCAAAATATTTGTACGTATTGTGGAAAGAAGTTTTCCAAAAAGTCGGATTTGGACCACCACTCACACATTCATACGGAAGAGAAGCCTTTTATTTGTTCAACTTGTGGTAAGAGGTTCTCTCGAAATACCACATTAAAACGTCATTTACTCACCCATTCGGGTGAGAAGCCTCATATTTGTTCAACTTGTGGAAAGGGGTTCTCTCGAAAGTCAGATTTGAACATTCACTTGCACACTCATATGAAAGAGAAGCCTCATATTTGTTCAACTTGCGGAAAAGGGTTCTCTCGAAAGTCTTATTTGAACATTCACTTGATCAGTCATAGTACGGGAGAGAATCCTTATAGTTGTTCAATCTGTGGAAAGGAGTTATCTAATAGGTCTGTTTTAAATATTCACTTGCGCACTCATACGGGAGAGAAGCCTTTTAGTTGTTCATTCTGTGGAAAGGAGTTCACTCATAAGTCTAATTTAAATATCCACTTGCGCACTCATACGGGAGAGAAGCCACATATTTGTTCAACTTGTGGAAAGGGGTTCTCTAATACGTCTAATTTAAACACTCACTTGCGCAGTCATACAGGAGAGAAGCCGTATATTTGTACACATTGTGGAAAGGCATACTCTATAAAGACTCATCTGAACCACCATTTGAAAACTCATACAAGCCTCTAATGAGAGTATGAATATGTTTATTGTTTAAGAATAGAATTCTTGTTACAAACACGATGTCATTAATTATATTACTCATCTAAATATGTGCCCATTATGGAAGGGGATTAATCAGGAATTATCGAACCCATACTTTAGAAAAGCCTTATTTTTTACCTATTATGGAAATGGGTTTTCTCATGAAAAAAGTTCGAACTGTCACTTACAAATCCATATAAAAAGGCCTCATATGTGTTTATTTTGTAGACAAAATCGTATTTGAACAGTCACTTACTTATCCATACCTGTAAGCTTATTCTACTATTCGGCTATAAATGAGTCTACCTACAACAATAGCTGACTATACTTATAGTCCCATAATTAAAGTCCAGCCATATTCTGCTACGATGGGATGTAGTCCTGCTATAATTCTGGTGAGACTAATCAAGAGACTACAAATATAATAGATTCAGTTATGACAATATCTCATAACTTGAAATTAATGCCAGAATACCTAATGCAAAAGAGTTATTGAAGAAGAAGTAGCTTTTCGCGTTAGAGTTCTGAGATTTTTAAAAATTTGTTACTTGAACACTGGCTGACTCACAGCAAGATAAAACCCTTGCCCTATCACCCTTTGGTAACCTCCAAAGCCAAGAAACCTCAATGTGACTAATACCTAATCAAGAAAACTATACGTTAATCAACCGGAGTTACCAATGATTTCAGGCTCGGTGAAAACAACTTTGACAGTGGTTAGGTGCTGGTGACTACGGTTGGAATTTCTTTACGGAACGCCTGTCCACTCATTACAAATGTCAAATATATCCCTAAAATTCGAAATTATTGGATATTGGTTTGCTTTCAGCAAACGAATATTTTGATTTATACAACAATTTTTCTCTCAACGAATTTTAATATGAAATTTCTTTATTGAATATGTTTGATAATGAAATAATAAAATATATTCTTAAAAACAGAGATTACATAATTCACATATCCTCAGGACAAAAAACACAAGGGCAAAGGCAGACAAGGGCACTAGATCAGTTAATGGTATAAATATATGGCTACAGGATAAAATCATTGTCCATCTCAATCCTTCTCTATATTCTCTTCAAACCACTAAAATATTTCTCCTTCATTTTCATGTCTTCTTTGCCTTCTGATTTTCATCTCAGCTACAGTGAATTTGGGTCTGATGCTCTTTCTCCCTCCCAGGAGATAATTTTTTTCTTGTCCATATCACCATATTTTTCTGTAGAGATATTTGTCGATATCTGAGGCAGTAGCAACAACTGGAACAAGTTCCGGATCTTTCCAGTACATAAATATTCTAAACAATTTGTTACTTTTGAATATCCTGTTTTATTCGTCTCTGTCCTAAGTTTATCGTCAGTATTTCGTGAAATCCTCCACTTTTCATCACATTACCCTCCAAATTTTTTATAATCAAACTTGTTTCCCAGACTTTATTTGTTGTATAGCTCTGGACCAGTCACATTCACTTCCATTTTCTTTCAAAGTAGTTAGTAGTATTTTCACAAATTTATCCATATATCTGATGGGGTGTGTGTCTTGAATCTGGATATGTTGATGCCCCATTAATTTTCCCTTCAATTAATAATGCATCAATTGAATAGTCAGAATCCTTCATCTCGTAGTCAGCACTGTGAATCTTTCTAGTGTCATAATTCACATTAACATTTTCAAAGTTTTTCAGGCATGCATGTTCTGTCAGTATTTGATTTTCGATTAGAGCAGCCAAAGTTCCTAATTCCTATACACAGTAAGCACAAGGACATAATATATTTTATAACTTGGGAGACATTCGTTGGTTTTTGAAAAAAATGTTTATTTGATTTGAAGATGTTTCTTGGATCGAGACTGATTGATAGAAACGTAATTTTGATATGAACAAGTCGAAAGCTAGTTTGTTATTCGACTGTCGAGAGTAATCTGTTTTTGTTTATTATATGAACTGCATCTCGAGGAAAATGCTGAAAATGCAACTCTCGCAATTCTAGAGTCGCGTAGGTAGAGATAACAATATGAATTGTATATTATTTTATAAGTTCAAATGGGATAATAGGATATAACACCTCCCCCATTAAGATTTTTTCTTAATCTGAAAGATTAATGAAAGATTGAGAAAAAATTATGAATTTGGAATTGGAATCATTTTGAAATCGTCTCGATGAAAGAATATAAAATTACAGAACATGAATACAAGGTGAGTATATAAGTGAACATGAATAAAAATAATAGAATAAAATAATATGAAAAAAATATAAATTCTTCGTTCAAATCTTCTTGGGATTCCGGCGGGATGCAACTGGTACTGGAGCCGTTGGAGTCTGGTAGAGTATCTCTTCGGATGATTCATTGAAAGTGGACAAATGAATCGAGGGCCTTCTTGAAACATTCGATCTAACGTTACAATAGTTGAATATTTGAGGACAACATCCTCCGGGGTGATGTCCATCATCTGAACTGGTGCGGCCATTGAAATATCCCAGAAGTTTCTTCTTCAAGCAACATTTGAAGAGTATCCATAGAATGAGAATAATAATGAGTACCATACAAATATACGTGAAGGTACCCAAATGTCTCTGACTGAATGATTCATTGATCATATCATTTAGGTTGTGGTCGTATTCATGAAGTTTTTCTTGAGCTATATTCAGTTCATCTAGGTTGAGATGATTGATTTTTACTGGCTTCAAGACTGGCAATTCATCTTTGTTTGGTAAATGATTACAGCAATCATATGTGATTTCAGGAATGTACAGTTGAAGTTCCATAGTTTCATTGTTATTGAGACTTGCGTATACGCGTGTGGTACCAATAAATGCACTACACTTGGGTTCGAGTGTAAGAAGTGAATTTTCTCGAACTATTTCTGTTTCTGAGTTTCTACCTGGGCATTTTGTAGTAACAGGAAGTTCATCAGAAATTGTCAGGAGCCATTTGTTATCAGCTAGTTTTTGGACGTTATAGTCTTCAATTCCTAATACGAGTTTTTCGCAATTAGGCATGACCTTTGATTCTATCAGAATTGAAACTTCACAAGGAGAGTCGTGAGATATCGTCTTGGGAAAATGATTGAAGCAAATTCGAATTTGATTTTCGATTATTTCTGAACAATCATCGAGTTGAACTGTAATATATTGCTTACTATCCCTCGCTATTGCTGCGTACTTATAGGAAGGTAAAATTGTGTGGAAAATATTTGTTTTGGGATTTTTGGTAGGTGCAGAATAAATGTGGTAAAAATCATAATCTGAATTATCAACAATAGGGATATGTAGAATGAAAACAATTCTTTCATTTGTTTGAAAAGCTTTGAGTTTGATTAAAGAAATGATATTTGAAATATGTTGATGTGTCGGTGGAAAAGGTAAATTTCCATGAGATAAAGCCATGGGGATTTTATTCATTTGTTCTATTAACAAATTAGGATCTATTACTGAAGGATGAACTATTTTTAATCTAGCAAAAGTGATGCTGTTGATAATATCATTGAGCTGATCAAGAATTATAGTATTTGACTGCATTATTTGTTCGATTTTCTCTAAAATCTGTATCTGAAGTTCGAAATAATATTTCGTTTCACGATTTTTCAACATTTCACTTTGAATTGCTTTCAAGTCTTCATTGAATGTTTCTTCATCAATGTTTAATTTCATAATTGTACTATTAAAGTTTTTTATAGTACTGGAAACGATTTGAATTTGATTTTTCATCAAAAGTTGAAGATTTTTGTCATCTTTCTCTAGTTGGTTTATGCATTCATTATAGTAATCACCATCTGAGGCATCTAGATTTCCTGTAATAATTTTCCAAATTGAACCTGCTCCGTTAATAAGTCCACGTTTGAAACGATTTGATGTTTCCAAGAGAATTTCGGAAAATTTCGATTTTGTTTGCTTATTGATTGTATTCAATAGCGAAGTTTGGGCAGAAAATGCTATTTTGAATGAAGGGTTAATATTGTTATGGTTCAAAAGTGTATTCAATGATTCTTGAACGTTCAGGCTTTGTTTGAATGAATTTCGAAGTAGAGAGATATTTTTGTATACGACAAGTTTCCATTCATCGTTTGATATTTTCGCTATTCCTTCTTTTTGGAAAAACATACCAGTTGGTGTGTTAATATGTTCTATTGTTGCTGAGGATCTGTAGTCTCTGCAGAAGAACCTGGAATAGATGAAGCTTGTTTCAGTCTGTCGAAATTAACAACTGAAGTCTTATTTTGATTTATTTCGAGTTCAGCAGTGGTTGGATTTATTATACGAGTTATTTTATAAGGACCATTATATTTGTTTTTCATTTTATTTCCTATCTGAGATTCTCGTAAATAAACATAATCTCCTGCTTTATATTGAGGTTGATTGGTTTTCACATGTCTATCGAATCTGTCTTTAGATTTCTGTTTCGATTGATCAATGTTGGATTTGACATTTTCAAAAATAAAAGAAGCTTGATTTCTCATATCATTAACGTAATTTGTCTGAAGTTGATCTTCACTAAACAATATTTCATTGTCATCATCTCTGATGTGACCAAAATTTATTTCTTCAGGGGTGTACTTAGTTGAATTTGATTTGCTTCTATTATATGACTTTATACAAAATGGAATTCCTTCTAAAATTGGTTTATTTGGATTTTCCAAATGATAGGCTCGTAAAGAATCTAGAAGAGTTGCGTGGAATCGTTCCACTACACCATTTGATTGGGGGTGAGCGACTGCACTATAAGTCATTTTAAATTTGTATAGTTTAGATAAATCTCTCAGATATTGATTATCGAATTCTAAACCTGAATCTGAATGTATTCTTTTTGGAATCGGGTAATGCTGAAAGTATAGCAATAGTTTATCGATAATTGTGATAGCTTGTTTGTTTTGAACGGGGTACGCTTGAGCAAATTTCGAAAAATTGTCAACGATTGTAAGTAGAATATTATTACGATTAATATCCAATAAATCAATATTGATGTGTTCAAAAGGTTTTTCGGGAGTTTGAGTTATCACTAGTGGATAATCAAGATTTCTTCTGTTAGTCTTAGTCTTATTACAAATTGTACAATTTTTTATAAAATTCTCAACATCTGTTTTGAGGTTGGGCCAAACGAAACGATCTCTGATCCTACGAAATGTTTCGTTGATACCTTTGTGAACTGAGGTTTTACTAGAATGATAATTTTCAAGTATATTTTTTCTTTCATCTTCTGAAGGTACTTTTACAATATCATGACAAATAGTAAACGTGATATTTTCTTTATCCTTGAAAATAAAACTCAAAATATCTAGAAATGGTAAGTGTTTCAGAGGGTTTATGAAATAATTCACATTTTCGGGTAGTTCGTCTCTGATTGAATAAAATATTCGAAAACAATCTTTTAAGCTTATCGAATCAAGTTTCATAGTGGGTAATTGAATGAGATAATACTTCCTGTGTTCAAACCTGAGACTTTGCTTAGTCGTAAGAGTTTGTGCGAGATTTAATTTCTGATTTTCAGGGTCAATGCAAGTATCATTAATTACTGCGAGCAAATGTGGAGTATCTTTGTTTTCGTTCTGTGGAACAAGTAATATGATATTATTATGCGATGCGAAAATAAGATTATCATTTGTTTGCTTTATTATGTCGAAGTTAATTAGGGACTGCGTTTTTCTTTTATCTATGAATTCATAAAATTTGTTCAGGAAATAAACTTCATTTTCGTCTTGATTTCTTTCTGAACTATTTGAATTTTCATCATTGGATAAGTCTGTCAAAACGTTTATTTTTATTCTAGATAAAGAATCTGCTATATTTTGTTTACCTGGTATATAATCAATTTCATACTCGTATTGTTCTAATTGGAGTTTCCATCTCATTAGTCTGGATGATGGTTCGGAAATTGAAAAAAACCATTTCAGTGGTTTATGATCACTGAGTATTTTAAATTTTCGGCCATATAAATAGGGTCGGAAATGCTTTACTGACCATATTATACTGAGTAATTCTTTCTCGATTACTGAATAACGAATTTCTGCGCCATTCAAGGTTCTTGAAGCGTATGCGATTGGTAGATTTTTATTTGATTTGTTTTGAGAAAGGACTGAGCCGATTGCAAAATTACTTGCATCACATGTTAATAAAAATTCTTGCTCGAAATCTGGGTACTGAAGTATCGGGGTTGAAGTTAGACATTTTTTTAATGTTTCAAATGATTTAACGCATTTTTCATCAAAATTGAATTGTATATTTTTCTTAAGAAGTTGAGTTAGAGGTTTTGCGATGTCAGAATAATTACTTATGAATCTGCGATAATAACCTGTTAAACCTAAGAAAGATTTTATATCTTTCGGATTTTTTGGAGTTGGAAATTTCATTACTGTTTCGATTTTTACTGGATTAGGTTTTACGCCATCTTTGGTAACTATGTGTCCCAAATAAGCTACTTCTTTCTTCAAGAATTCGCATTTACAAGGTTGAATTTTGAAATTACACTGAGAAAGTCTATCGAAAACTTTTTCAAGCCTCTGAATGTGATCTGACAGGGTAGAACTAAAAATAATGATATCATCCATGTATACCATACATAGTTCTCCTTGAATTCCGGTTAAAACATTATCCATAACTCTTTGGAACGTAGCTGGTGCATTTCTGAGACCAAAGGGCATTCTCAGAAATTCATAGTGCCCGTTTTCAACACTGAAAGCTGTTTTTGGAATGTCACGTTTTTCTATCTCAATTTGGTGAAACCCTGACGCTAAATCTAATGTTGTGAAATACGTACATTTACCTAATTGATCGAGTAAATCTTCTATATTTGGTAATGGATATTTGTCTCCGATGGTAACTTCATTAAGTTTCCTATAGTCAATGACTATACGCCATTTCTGTATTCCACTCGCATCTAACTTTTTCAGAACTATCCACACTGGACTATTCCATGGGCTCACTGAAGGTTGAATGATTTTTTGATTGAGTAAATCACTTATTTGATTTTTTACTTCTTGCTTCAAAGAATGTGGATAACGATAAGTTTTGGTAGAAATTGGACATTTTTCTTCGGTTATTATTGAATGTTTAATTTGATTGGTGAACGAAAGACTATCGTTTTTCAAATAAAAAATATCTTGGTATTTCAAGCATAGATTTTCTATTTCTATTTTTTCTTCTTGATTTAGATGATCTAGTCTAAGTTCTGAGATAATTTTTTCTTCTCGGTTGATTTCTTGAAAACTATTTATCTGGACTGTTTCATTTGTTTTTGTTTCAATTATTGATTCAATTTGAATTGAAGGTATTTCAATTGTTTGTTCCTTCACAGAAAAATTAGCAATGGTAGTTATGAACTTATCATTCTCGTTTATTTTTACAATACTACTTGGAATCTTTATTTGATCATTTATTGAAATTTCTGGACAAATTCCTTCCGAAATTATGTCATCTTGAATCTGCATTTGTAATTCAATTGTTTGAATTGTTCTTGCTGGAATTGTTATTTGAGTATTTTCTGTATTAATTGGGTGGTGAACATGGAGTTCGAGCTCTTTGAAAAATAATTTCAGTTTCTTTTTCGCAATATCAATTTCTGCGTTCATTATTTCTAGAAAATCAATACCTACTAATCCATCAAATGGAAAGTCGAAATCTATCAGATAGTATCTTAGAATTTTTGTTGGTGCGACTGTTATGTCAATACTTTTTTTGATTTTTTCTTCGCTAGACAAACCATTTATGCCGTAGATTGAGAAATTTTCATCGTTGAATTGAATATGAGATTTTTGTTTTGCAATATCTGTTTTCATTAGTGAAATTGGAGCGCCTGTGTCTACTAAAAATTTGAATCCTTGTTTATCTTTGATGTAGAACAGTTTTTTATTGAGATTACCTAGTACTGAGAGTTGAATTCGCTCATTTGTTCGAATTCTTGTATCTGTGATTCGGGCTGGTTCTGTTTTTGATTCTGAGGAGAGCAAAGTCCCGAATAATTTGTCTCCTCCTGGTAGTTTAAATGATTAACTCGATTTTGAGTGTTATTTTGATTTCTTTGAATCACTGATGGTCGATCTTGGTTTCTTGAAACATTTTGTGTCCCAGAAGTTCCGGGGTTTTGGAAATTCGAAACTCTGTTTTGATTTTGATTCGTTTTTTGATTTGATTGTAAATCATTTTGTCCGTTTTTCCTTTGACGTTTGAAACAATCGTTTATGAGGTGACCTGTCTTTTTACAATAATTGCAAAATTTCTGATCTTGTTGTATTTTATTTGTTTGAATACCATAATTTTCTTTCGGAAAAGTACGATTGAATTGCTGAGGATTTGGTTTTGGGTTTGGTTTTGAAATCCTGAAATTTTTTCAAATATGCGATGTTTTCTTCTTCTATCAAAAATTGTTCTGCCTCATCGAGAGATTTTGGTCTCTGTGAGCGAATGATTGAACCGAAAGGCTCGTTTAATCCTGCTAGAACAGTTTTTAGAGATATTTTCTCGTGTGATTGATTTAATGCTGCTTTTTCTTGTGCATTCAGATTGTTATCAAGAGCAACACTGGTTCTCAGTTTTGTTAGTAAATCTTCTATTCTCTGAACAAAAGATCTTGGTGTTTCATTTGATTTTTGAAAAGATGAAGTAAGATCTCGTAACAATCCTTCTGTGTCACGACAATCACCGTAGTGACCTATCAAAAGTACACGAATATCTTCCCATGTTTGAAGTTGTCTACTAGAAATAAACCTTTTCGCTTTGCCTGTTAGCTTGCTTTTTATTATGAAAATTAGAGCATTTTCTTGATTTTCGTCAACTTGATTTGTTACAAAATTACATGCTTCGATGAAATCATGGAGGGTTGCTTGTTCTCCATCATATTCTGGTATCATATCTCGAAGTTCTTTCAAGGAAAAACCTACTGCTTCTGCCATTTTGTTCGATTTGTTTTTCTTGTGTTGTTTGTGTGGATTTGTGTTTATTTGTGTGCAAGGAATTGGATTGATTCTTTGGGAATCGAGGGGAAAATTGCAGGAAAGGTTTACTTTACGCCACAATAATCAGAAGATAGAAACAATAACTTACAGAGCTACGATGAGGAGCTTGAGCTTCATCAAGGCTAACTTCTGTAGTCGATGTTCTTGGAACGATGACGATTCTGGTTCAGGAAAGGTGCCGCTGAGTTCCAGAGGACGACTCGTTGTTGGACTCTCCAGGAAAGGTGCCGCTGGAAAGTTCTGCTCGAGGGTTGCTTTGTTGATTGTCTTGCACTTGGAAACTGCACTGCGATTCGTCCAGGAAAGGTGCCACTGGTCTTCACCGGAATACAGTTCGTTTGATTTTGTTGAGAAAGTCTTTTCTGGTTTTTCACTAAATCGCTTTTACAGAGCGGTTTTTCGACCTTTTCGTAGATCCGTCACGACTGCGCCAATTTTATAACTTGGGAGACATTCGTTGGTTTTAAAAAAAAATGTTTATTTGATTTGAAGATGTTTCTTGGATCGAGACTGATTGATAGAAACGTAATTTTGATATGAACAAGTCGAAAGCTAGTTTGTTATTCGACTGTCGAAAGTAATCTGTTTTTGTTTATTATATGAACTGCATCTCGAGGAAAATGCTGAAAATGCAACTCTCGCAATTCTAGAGTCGCGTAGGTAGAGATAACAATATGAATCGTATATTATTTTATAAGTTCAAATGGGATAATAGGATATAACATATATTTTCCTATAAAAATACAATCTACAAGTTTTTATTGAATAGCCGATAGTGATTCGGAATGGAATTCATCACCACCGTTCTAGAAGAAGTAAATATAACCTAAAAATGTAAAGGTCAAACAATGATAAAATGAAGTTACCATAGAAAATCGCCGGTCGTTCTGGTGACAGAAAATCTACCGCTTTTTCAGAAACCAACATGTTCCGTAAATACCCCTTTTTTCAGGAACCAATCGAACATTTCGCATTTACGGAACGGAAAACTAGTAACCGAAATAACCAAGTCGATTTACGGAACATATCCAATAGGTGAACCAACGTCAAAGTAGGAGATGTTTATTTACCAAAAGTAAAAAATAAAACTAACATTTGCACTAATGCTGAAAATACAAAAAGTTAGTATTGGACGAAAAAAAGCAACAAACATATTAAAATTGTTAGGTTAAATAGATGAAATATACATTTATAATTTGTTGATGCTGAATCAAAATAAATTAGGATCCAGAATGATGGTAGGTAGGTATTTGCATATCTATTGTGAAATTGTACTTTTAGTTGAATAGGCAATCCATCTGAACGTGATGTGGAAAAGTTGTCTTCTAATTTATTTATCAAATATAGACATGTCTCTCTGTCCAATATAAATAGCCTGATAAATTCAAAATCACTCAATTCGAAAGGATTTGACTCAGCTCTCAAATGTCGTCTTCATATGTTCTATTTAGGTAAGCACCAATCCCTAGGAGAGTCATAACTGAAAGGAAAGCTTGAATTTATATATTATCATCAATTCTAATATACTTTTAATATAAATAGTTGAAAGAAATATAGATATTAATATCAGTAATAGAACAGTAGGTACCTAACTACCAACCAATTGATTGTTATTCTATGCATTAAACTTAAAAATGTATAAATAAACAATCAAAAACGTTAAATTGTATCAACCACAGAGTCCATTGGTGTAGGCTATACCCACTATAGACAGCATAGTTGGTGGTTATAAGGATAGACTATAAGAAATACTATAGATGAAGTCGATAAAAGGACTATATTATTTAAAAGAATACCATTTTTGGTGATAGTACTACAACACCTCTGTGAAGTTAGTCACGAGACTACAGAAATGCATCATAGCCCGGCTATAAAATTAACATAATAAGCCTGCAGGAATAATCCTTGAGAGAAATGTATCAACTGTTAACTTTTTTCGTTATTTTAAACACATCAACGCGAAAATATGTTGAAAGTAAAAGCTGAATGAGGTAATAAAAACGGTAGATATTAGTTTCATTCTAGGGTCGAATGATTATGATATTATTCAACTAACCTATACCAACTTAGGAATTAATTTTAGCTAGAAATGTATGCATTGTCGCAGGTGAAAGATAACATACTCGAGCATACAAGTTCGTTGGCTTCACATAATTTCTGGTGTAGTATCAATTATGTTATTTGGTATTGTCGAAATAGTTCAAAAAGAGACAACTAGGGGGAAACTTCAGGGTAAACACTTCCTCATGAATTATAATGGGGTTGCTAGAGAAGGTACATAACATTTATCTATACATAATGATGTGGTTATTGAATTTTTGTGAAAATTCTATTGACAATTTTCGAGAAGAATGAAAATATCTCTTCTGGGAACTTTGACAAGGACGTCAAACTTCATTTTATTTTACATCAACTGATAGGTCATTATACAGAGGACACTCACGCAGGCAAAAATCATTTCCAGATCTTTTCAGGTTGTTTTTATCAAATTCTTGAAATCTTTCATTCCACATTCAAAGAGCTTCCACGTAAACCATATAATGATTTTCTCAATTTCAGTGAGTTATATTGCTCGTCAATTTCAAATCCTTCTGGAATTTTTATTATAAATATCAATGTTTAGATTACCATTCAGAAAAGTAAAGCATTTTCAATAAACATTCTACTTAATTGTTTGATATCTTGCAACTGATGCGTGAACATTTCAATGATACTCTTCTTGAAAACATTTGGCAACTAATCTTCCTTTTTTCAGTCCATTTTGCTTTGTTGTAAAAATCCATCTAGTATCGATAGCTTTTTTCCTTTCTAGTTCTTTACTTATAGAATTTGTCCTTCCCTTATTGCTTGGTCATAATCTTTGGTATTTTCGTTTTCTGTTAAAAAAAATGCACAATTCATTTCATATTCATTAAATCTTGCTGATAGTTTTGATTGTCTTTTGTCCATACTATTTTTCAGTAATTTTTTCATTCTCCTGATTTTCTTCATCTTTCAGCTCTTTTTAAAATATCATCCGATTTCTTCTGCTATTAATTTTCCTCTTAATCTTTTTCCGTTTCTTTTTGTAATACATCTTGTTCTGATTTCTATGAATAGTTTATTGTTGCTCTCGATCATAGCTTCTTCCCTATCAAACACTACTTTGTTTCCTTTTTCATTCATATTTTTAACATATAATAGATTGCATGACAAGTTTGACAAGGTACTAACTTTACTTTCTTGCTTACTGTTAGTAAATTTGAGTTGGCTACTCTTATTTTTTTCTGTATCAAATTTTATTATATGTCACATATTTTTTTATGCTTTATGTTACCAAATGATCCGTTACACCACTGTCTAATATTAAATCAACATTTGAATTGTTGAATTGAACTCTCGGCTCCCCTATATTTAAATTTTAACTTATATTACCTCGCCAGTAGTGTAATTTTCTTCTCTTCTACCTCGACCATAGGTTCTTGAACTACGTCCTCTGTTTTTCCTTAACATTTCTCGGTAGTTACCTCTGCTTATTTGTTGACTCTTATTGCTGTATTTTGGACAATCACGTAAAAAATGATCACCTCTACAATCATAACATTTGTTGTTCTGTTCGCCACTTTCAAGATTCTTAGAATAAAATACAGAGTTCTGATTATTGCTTGTTTAAGGTTGAGAATCCTTGAATTTCAATTCTGCGTCGAGAAGTTAACTTTTCACAAAATCTAATGTGATATTTGTGGTGACAGTTTCAATTACCGTGATAATTTCTCGACTGTTCTAACAACCATTCAAATTTCGTCATTTTGTGTCATGTGGAACAATTTCACCCAATCATGTCAACATTAGACTGATAATTGCATTCAGTGCAATTTTCAATCCCTATGACAACACGATCGAGTTTGACAACTTCATCCAAATAAATTTCAAAATGTCACGTTTCGGCAATGAGAATGTTCAAAGTATAAATGCGCTAATAAATAAATAAATAAATAAATGTTTCGTTGTGTTGAGTTATGATTTTTTTTGTCGAAAAATTATCCGCCGAATATCCCTCGGACATTGATGAATGCCTCATAATTTCATGACAAATTTCTCAAGCTCGTCGCTTGGTAAGGAACGAGCTTTCGATTGTCATGAAATTATCTCGTCTGTTATCAATGTCCTAGGGATATTACTACTGATAACAGTTTTATACTTTTCAGGCATCGTTAAACGTAAATAACAGACCTAATCACTCTCGTCTAGTGTTGCTCCTGCTCCTTCTAGCTCTCGCAGAAAGCTTTCTACTTTCAGGAAATGCTCCTGTAGCTCATCATTAGCACTTCTTTTACGGGCTTTCGAAAGATGTGCCACCTGATCCTCCTTCCCATTTGAGATTTTGAGGCTAACATCTACCTCTCCTAGAGGGTTGAACAAGGAATGAACAATGAGAGCTAAGAATGTACATTTTAAGTGTCCCCCTGAAAAATGAAATCGACCTGTCTTTTCGATTTCCCATTTCATTTACTGGAAGAGAGATATTGAGGGTGGGAATTTTCAAAATGTCACCCATAATAATATTTTTCCTCATTAAATGAAAATTTTCTTTTTCCTCGCAAATTCCAAAATTTGATTGGTTGCTTCTTTAATTCTATTTTATGTTATTCATATGTATAAACTTCTATGATTGTTTCTTATTTCTTATATGATTTTTTGTTATTCCTTATCTTATTCTATTTGTTGTATAAACCCGCTCTGACTTTTTAGAATTTTCTGCGCTTCTGACCCTCACTAGTTACTTCGCATTCTAGGCATGAACTGGGCCCATAACCTATTGAATTTTTGTGAAAATTCCATTGATAATTTACGAGAAAAATGAAAATATCTCTTCTGGGAACTTTGACAAGAACGTCAGACTTTATTTTACATCAAGTGATAGGGTCATTATACAGATGACACTCATAAACAAAATACCTATACAAAATATATTTAAATATTCAACAGTGGTGTCACCAGTAGCCCTAGACCACACTTAATATGGAACCCCACATTCATTATCTATTAAAAATACAATATTCCTTGTCATTGTTGTATACGTATAGGAGATAGGAGAAGGGAAGTAAGTCTTTAGGACGAATATCTACTACCGTCCGCTTATAATCGAAAAATGATTGAAGGTGAATAACATAACCACACAAAACAAACGTAAATAAATGCACTAGTACTCCACGACCTACCAGAGACTGGTTTTTCCAGTGGAACAAGTAATAACGCTGAACGAAATTGACCTAAAAATGCCCAGTGGAACATATAATTGCACTGAAACTGCACGCAGTGCGCACCGAAAAGCCGAGTGGAAAACGCTATTATTATTTGAGTTCAGTTGCTATGGTTCATACGAGAAAATTTTGGGTAGGAGGATATTTTACCCAGCATGAATTATATTCAGTAGTAATGCTAAGTACAAAATATTCGGGTTATACTTAGATCATATTGCTTACGCTAGATCCTGCATGAGGAAGTATTCGTTTGGATTAGAGGGGTAAGGGCAAGAAAGCATCATGATTCAGTTGAGATATTTTGCTACAGCACATATTCAATTTTTTATTATCTTATGAACAAATTGCTGACAGAAACAGCAATTCATCCAAGAGGTATTTGAGTTGAGTTTGCCGAAGGCTTTGGGTACTCAAGTTATTCAAATTAATCCAATCAGAGTAATCATAATTTACCTTAAGTTCTTATTATTCTCCCTTCTTGTCCAATCCGACAACACGCCTATGAAATATGGAATAAAAGATCTGGCAGAATGTGTTTCAAAAAATCCAATTTTGTATTAAGTGCAAATTTTTATTTTCAAAAATTGTAGCAGAATACAGAATACAAAAGAATAATGTGAAATCAATGTTAATATACAATGTCTTTTTATAGAAAATCTTGTAATACCTGACGAATAAATACCGATTTGCCTTACATACAAAAAATGTTTTCAGACTTTTTCTCTTTATCTACATTGATAATTTGATTCAATATTTTCATAAGATCATACTTGCAGGTACTCACTGATGATGACTTGACAGTCGAAAGCGCTCTGCTACAATTTTTGAAAATAAAAATTTGCACTTAATACAAAATTGGATTTTTTGAATTATTGATAATCTTTCACTAGAATGTGTTTCTTCAAATCAAATAGGACTTCGACATTTTGATGAGAAATGCGACTTTTCAAACTAATTTCTCGAAGAAAAACACTCGAAACTATGTAAATCATACCCGATCGACACTAGAATTCGCTAAATGTGACTTTTGTCGGAATTATCATATGTGTCAAACTAACGCGTGTATCGTCAAAATCTTAAAACGACCAATCAATGGCTTAGAACTTTCAAACCCTCTCACAAACCCTCCCGGAAACAAATAACCTGGATGCCGGATCTAGCGTAAGCAATATATGAGATAAGGGGTTATACATCGATGGCTGGTTGCATAACTACAAAGAGTGTCAGTTTGACTGTTGAAATGTACCGACCGCGAAGTTTGAGATGTTTAACCTTGAATATTTTGAGGTACGAATTTGTATTCGATCCGATTATTTTTTGAGTAACAAAAGATAAATTGTATTGATGATGCAATAAAAATTACGATTATTATCAACTGCATTTTTTTTATTTCTGTTATTTTGTGCGCTGGAAACTTCAACATTGGTGTGATGTGATGTGTATATAGACAGCTTAGTCATGCATACTATGGGGAATACAACTTTGGTAAATTTAAGAATTGCTTCTTTTCCAAGATAATGAATCTTATGAAAAAAGTTGAGGGACAGTTTTTGTAGATAATTGCATGATCTACAATTTTTGGCTGTGCAATTTTTATCACAGAACTAACCGTTTCGCTGAATAGTCCAAAAAAACCATTTTTGCGCACTTTGACCTAGAACAAAAATTTTTGCGCACATGGGATCGATACTTTTCACAATCTCAATATAACGGTATCCCTAACGTCAATTTTCAGCTTCTTGGGAATTTATGCAAGGGTGAATGTATATTTTGACCAAAGTAGTCATGCTCTTGATATAATTGTAGATACGGTTTTATAGAATTACTACCACCATGTCCTATAATTTTATTCCATTTTTGTTCCGATACACCTGCCGCTGCGAATTGTGAAACGGCAGTGGTTTGGTGAGAATGATTTGAAATTTTTTGTTTGTGATGTCTAAACCGGCTAATTCTGTAGACTTTTTGATCCATTTGCTAATTTTATATGCTCCAATTGGCATGTTTTTGTACCAACCAAGGGCTCTTTTGCTTTTTCCAGAAATAACCTGCATTGTTTTTGTAAAAATGGGGTTACACTGCATCCTAAGAATTGGAGAACCATAATTTCCAGTTTCCATTTCAGAATATGTGGATATTATAGGGGATACGAGGTCGGTTAAACCGGGTCAAAGTTGTGTACTTTTATGCTGAACAATTATGTGAAAGAAGATGTTATGTAAAATTTTTAATTATTGAATTAATGGATGTTACGGTCTGATTTTGTGGTGAATTATTTATTGCATAGTATTCGCGTAAACAGCAAGAATCTACAACAGTAGTTTGACATGTAAATGGGTTCAGAAACGAGAACCGACGATAATTTCCTAATTATTTCCTTTTCTAATTCCTTTCCTGATTATTTTTCCTAAATATTTATTGTGATAGAAAAACATGACAAGAACGAACACATCGGTAAAAGTATGTCGCTATTCAGCGCAGTTCCTTTAAAATTTAAAAAACCCAAACCAGTTGTAAAAGATTTCAGGCGAGAGCACAGTGATGTTTACTTTCTGGAATTACTTACGTGTATGATATAGTTTTCTGGAGTATTACCCAAGTGTGGGGATTAAATTACTGTTTTCATTATTTAGTGTATATCAGTCGTGTCTGCTGGTAGCAGTTTCCTCAAGTTCAGAGGGATTGAACTCCGAAATCTCACTCCTAGGCCACCCTTCATCAAAGGTATGAATAAGGAGTTTTCTATAAACTCGGATCAAAAGCTCATCTATTTTCTATCGACTAGGCTTTTCTCATCATTGGGTACACTCCCGGGAAGGCAACCTGAGGTTTGAAGAACAACCCCTCAACGCCTGCAGTCTGTAGGGCGATAGGAGGAACCGGATGAATACCCTTTTAATTTCTCATTCGCGCCCCTTTTTCGTTCTGCTACTAATTTTGATGAGCATCTAGATTGAATATAGGTTAACTACCACATTTAGTTAATTTAAGCACATACAGTGATAAGTAGGTGACACGTAACTTTATTGTATAACCCCAAGTACGTACTGGGCTAGGAGTTTTAGTCTCAGTGTCTGAATTTTGTGTATTATGAGTAATAGAACTAATTTAGTTATAGACACTTCTCACCCCCATTTCAACTGGGTGCATTATTATGACCATAATAAAATACAAACCCCCCTTTTCTCCACTGAGCTGTCCAGTGTTCTACTTTACTATTTATATACTGGCTGATTGGTAGAGCACTATAAAATATTTGATGCGTTTTACCCTTGCAATAATAATTATCAAACAACTGCTGAGGAAACATTTCTGAATTTTGCTAGGCCAGAAAAACTCGTACCATGAAAAAAAACTGAAATCTGTAATTTTCGTTTCTATTATTTTTCTCAATCGAAAACCGAAAGAACTGGACGATTCTAGATAGGACCTTCTTGAGGCACTTTGTTATAAGGAATGTAAATCTGTTATCGTAATTTCCATCAAGCAAAACCGGATTGGTTATATTTCTTGATTATTCTAAAAACAGGTCCAACTACCATTTTCATATTTTGTCCCTTTGAAGCACAATCAGTTAAGTAAATTGAATAATGACTTGAGTTTTTATTTGAAATCTCACATTCACAACATTACATCAGATTGTATACGTCAACGGAATATTGTTCACTTATGTGTTTCTTGAAATTCCATAATAAAATTATTGTTGCAAGTACTTGATTTTCGCAGATTTCTTGATTCACTTAGAAATAAATAATTCAAGACATCTTATATCCTGCAGAATATAGGTAACCCTTGATTGAAGAGCTACACAAATATTCAATTATTAATTCATCACTAAACATTTCCATAGTTCTGAAATATTTGAATAAGGCGGGTTTGCCAGTGTAAACCGGGCTACGTCCACCAATCCCACCACTGTATTCTTAACTGGAATAGAGTACCTATAGTTAATTTCCTCCCTTAACCATGGACGATGGCATATTGGTTACAACACCAAAAGATAAAGCCAAGATGTTTGCAGCAAAATCCACCTTGGATCCACAAGGAAAACACCCCGTTGATATCGCTACCATAGATAGACGTATGCCTGAAATAGTCTTCCGCCAACGCATTATCAGGCGCATCATGCTAGGTTTCAATACCAAAAAGGCTGTGGGACCAAATGGAATTCCTTCAATCGTTTTCAAGAAATGTGCCTCTAAATTGACACCAATCCTTTGCAGGTTGTTCACATTTCCTTTTAAGCTAGCTTGATGAGTGTTTCCCCTCAAACTTGAAAAATGCTAGACTAGAAAAAAGGCAAAAAGACCATTCCTGGTAACTACAGACCTATTGCGCTGCTTATCCTAAGTCTTGGGAAAAAAGTAGTTGATCAGAAGAAACAACTCCATTCTGATAAAGAATTGGACAACAAATGGAATTCTAGTTCGCAAAAAAGGTAGCAACTTATTCGAGAAGCAGGCGTCAGTACAAGAGTTTGTAGTTTCTATTCAATTTCCGATTACGTGAATCGGAAAGGTGGGAGTATGTTAGAAGACATATATAATATTGTGTGCTGTGGTAATTGTGCAGTCTCACGAATTTTGTTAATATTATAATCTGAATAATGATAATATCTCTGAAACAATTGTATTTCAGAATAGTCAGTTCGATATCAATGCAAAATGAAAAAGCCATTAAATTGGACGAAGTATCTGAATTGAAAAAATAACATATATTTCGTCTTGTCCAATTGAAAATCAAACACAGTTTGAATGACTGGTAGACCACGAGCAGAAAACAACTACTTTCCCGGCAAATACCACGCAGAACATTGAATTATATCTGCTCGTAGTCCATGCAACTATTCACACTGTGAATGCAGATCGCAAATGTTTCATTCTTCCTAAGACGTGAAAAAGTTCACATCGAGACAGGCACGCTTGACAACCTACATACCGGTTTCGGGCTTATTGACCCTCATCAGTGCAGGGTTGTCAACCGAATAGAGATCCTGAGATCTCCACTGCATGGTCGAACGGGTCGATACTGACGATACGGATCGATCAGTATTCATTGTGCAGTGCAGAGGTGTGTTATTTTACTCGACGCGTGATCGATTCTCTTTGTTGAATATTCATCAAAATAGATACTGTTTCTTGAATATTTTGTGTTGTGTTAGGCTAAATAACAATGCCTAATGAGTGTTGTATACCAGAGTGACGAGGGAGGGAGTATGGTCCAAAAGTTCATGTTTTTCGTTTCCCCTCGGATACTGACCTATCTATAGAAAGTGGATAGCGGCAATTCATCGTGAGAATTTCACTCAAACCAAGTACAGTAGAGTCTCTGAATTACATTTTTCCAAAGATGACAACTTCATCTACAGCAAAACCGATTCGAAAATTGGCAAAACTCTAACAATAGATTTGAAAATTCCTAGGCTCAAACGATATGTAATTCCTACTTGATTTCCTAACTCTCCATCTTATTTTTAAAAGATTTAAAATCTTGTCCAAGTCGTGATGAAAAATGAAGCAATTATGGAAAGTGAATCTGAATTTGAAAATTACCAAAAATCATTATGCTATACAGATTTTCAAGCATTTCTAGTAGTTTAAGAAAAGTGGTTCAAAGTTATAGATTTGCAAAAAGTCACATTATTCAAATTGTCTTTTTCTCCAGGGCCCGTGTATATATAATTACATCCCAGCAAACAATTTCAGTAGGCCCAGTACTGGGCTAATACCTACCTACCAGAAGTTGCCGCTGCGGCGAAACAGTGGGAGATGACGTCGGACCAACATCAATAGGACACTCTGGCCGCCGGTAGGACCAATGCCTGTGCGCCATAATGAATACTACATTGGCCCACTTCAGGACCAATGCCTATAATACGATGATATTATGTGAAATAAAAAAGAATTCAACAGCCTTCAGCAGTCACCCATCCAAGTTCTAACCTCGCCCAACGTTGCTTTACCCTCGTTATTGTATCACATTCCGCATAGTAATGTAGCTATTGTCTTCTAATTATATATTTATTATAAATCAGTGGAATTTGAACAACAATAATTTTCTATTATTATACATTTTTAGATGTCAATTTGGCATATTTTTCATCCTGTAAGTTGACATTTGAAATTTCTTTCGATGCTAGAATTGGTGAAGGCGGGATATTTCGAATATCGCGACTTCGAAGATGGGAACCCCTCCTTGAGTATTAAGATCTATCTGTTTGTTTTGCAACTGAGAAACAGCGAGCAAGTGATAAAAATTACTCTTTTTATCTTGGAACGGCGGGTTAGTGTCTTTTTCACCAACGGTCGCTGTGCATTTGTAAAGGAATGAGCGAGAGTGAGCAACTTTCTAACAATGAACTGTTTTCCAAGCTTTTGGATTCTATAAAGGAAGAAAATGGAAAAAATCAGCGTGAAATTATACTGCATATAGAGAATGAAAATAGCAAATTGTTGAAAGCTCTCGAAGAGCAAAAAGAAAAAATTAAAGAACTAGAGAATAAATGCGATAGATTAGAAAGGAGAAACATAGCTCTAGAACGTGAATCCAGAAAGAATAACGTTGTCGTATTTGGCTTAGATTTGGAAAACAATGACAATTTGACTTCTACTGTGGTGAATAAACTCAATGCTTTATTGAATATTAAATTGAGTGAATCAAGCCTGAATAATATATTCCTCCTCAGAAATAGTTCTAAACCCGCTATAAAAATAGAATTTCTGTCCTACTTGTCAAAGCAATTATTATTTAAAAATATAAACAAGTTAAAAGGAGAGAATATATCCATTATACATGACATGTGTTACGAAGATCGAATTGACAACAAAACTTTAGTTGACCACTTGAAGCAAGCAAGATCCAGGAATATAAGTGCGATAATAAGAGGACATAAATTGATAATAAACGGAGAACAATATACTGCTGAGCAATTGAGGAACCAGGAAAATGTAGGCGAGGCCATAGATGAATGTGAGAATGCTGAGAATACCAAAAAGAGAGAAAGAATTTCAATAAGTGCTCCTTCGACGCCGGCAACGTCTCATGAAGATATATCGAATACACCTATCCTCGAAGATGATATAGTAGGCGATAACCTCGACGTAACAATAAAACCTCAGCTAAAGAAAACGAAAAAGGCTGTTGTGAACACAGGCGATATTCTTGATAGAAGGACCAGACAAAACAGCACGTCCTCTACCAAAAAATAAAAAATATCAAATATAATAAAACTGAATGTAGATTTTTGATTTTATAACCATTGTCATTTTCAACTCATTTTTTTTTTCCAAATTGATATTTTTGTTTATATTAATAGGTAATCTTTAAGAAGTCAACTCCTTCGTACTTCTGATGGATCAATATATCAGAGATTATTACTATGTCCCAATAGACACCCTCGTATTGGATGATTTTGAAACACTGAATGATATAATAAAGATCAATAAACATAGTAATAGTTTCAAGATAATACATCAGAACATAAGAAGTATTGGGAAAAATTTAGATGAATTTTTACTGAATGTTGATCAAATTTCTAGTAAATTTGACATCCTGGTTTTATCTGAAACTTGGAATGTTCATGACATTGGTATTTTCAATATAAATGGTTACGATCTTATTTATTCTGGGGAGGGAATCAATCAAAACGATGGTGTTATAGTTTATGTAAGAAGTATCTATAATCATGTTTACAAAATAGTAAAGATAGGGGAACATACAGCGATAGAGATAAAAATTTCACATAAGAATGAAAACATATTAGTTACTGCTATCTATCGTGCACCAGGAAGACTCAGAGAGGATTTTGTTGATCATTTGAGAGAGTACCTTGAACAAAAAAAATATCATACCAATGATCATCACATTCTGGTGGGAGATATGAACATTAATACAAATTTAGATGAAGATGACGTTGTTGGTGAGTATCTCAATATTATGAGTGAACATAATTTTATTCCGATGATTACCAAAAATACTCGAGAACAGGGTAATATTGGATCTTGCATAGATCATATCTGTTTGAAAAGTAGATATCTCAATACTACTGAGGAGTCTTTAGCGGTCATTTTGAGAACATCCATAACTGATCATTACAGTCAAGTATTAATCTTTCCTATACAAACAGAAAACAAAATAAACTCAACCACTTCAAGAATATATATCGATAATACAAAGCTCAAGAATGAACTTGCTGGTTACAATTGGTCGAATTTATATAAAATGAAAGATGTAGAGGAAGCCACTTCATTTTTCATCAATATTTTGAAATCTACAATAGACAAAAATAGTAAAACTATTAATATAAAACATAATGAAAAGAGGAGACAAGATTGGGCTACTCCAGGTCTGATAACATCAATAAATAAAAAAAACATTCTCTATAAGAAATACAGGACTAACCCTGATTTATACAAGGACGAATTTAGGAATTATCGGAACCGATTGAATACTCTAATAAAACATACAAAATTGACCTATTTCAAGGACAAAATAAGTAAAAATTCCAAATCACCGAAACAATTATGGGAAACTCTCAAGACTATACATAAATCCAACGCAAATACGGATATCAAAGAGATACAGAATGAGTCTGGGATGATAATAAGTGATGACACTCAAATGGCTAATATTTTTAATGAACATTACGCCAAAGTTGGTAAAACTCTAGCAGAGAAAATAATCAAACCAAAAACAACCCCACCTGAGAACACGAGGAACCAATCTTCAATATTTTTTTACCCTGTGTCAAATAAAGAAATTGTTGATATAATAAATCAACTCAAGAATAATAAGTCACCAGGAATTGATTCAATAAAGTCAGAAACTTTGAAAAATATAGTACAAGAAATTAAAATTCCTCTGACGTATCTACTGAATGAGATATTGAAGGTTGGTATCTGCCCATCTGAATTCAAGATTGCAGTTATCAAACCTATTTACAAAAAAGCTAATAAACAAGATGTTCAAAGCTACAGACCTATATCGTTGATATCCGTATTTGCTAAAATATTTGAGAAAGTAGTGAAATCCTGACTAGAAAAATTCCTAGATAAACACCACTTACTTTCCGAACGCCAATTCGGCTTCAGAAAGGGAAAATCGACTCAAGATGCTATATCACGTCTAACTTTGAAAATCTACGAAGCGATGGAAAAATGCAAGCCTTCTTTATGTGTATTTCTTGACTTATCGAAGGCTTTTGATACAGTCAGCCATCCTCAGTTATTGGAAACACTCGAATGTATGATGGGAGTTCGGGGAATCCCATATAAACTCATGGAAAGTTACCTGCAAGAAAGGAAACAATTAGTGAAAATCAAAACATCATTGAGCAGAGCAAAGGAAGTTGAGTTTGGTGTCCCATAAGGAACAGTTTTAGGACCTATACTTTTTACGGCATACATCAACAACTTACTAACCATGAAAAGCTCGGGGGATATAATCAGCTATGCAGATGATACTGCAATTTTGTATGAAGATGATAACTGGGACGAGCTGAAAGCTAAAGCAGAGAGTGACTTATCTCAAATATTGTCATGGCTCAATCACAAGTTATTGACGATCAATATTGACAAAACCAACTTTGTTTCTTTCTCCTCCTATAAGAATAATCTACCACCCTACTCGTCATTGAATATAAATGATAGTGATATTTCTATCAAATCAACCGATGAGATCAAATACTTAGGTGTTACTATAGATAATCATCTTAGATGGGACAAACATATCAATAGTGTCACAAAAACTCTACGTAGTCTATTGTATAAGTTCAGATATCTTACTAAAATATTGGATACTCACCACAACAAAATAATTTATTATGCCTTAATCGAGTCTAGACTCCAGTATGGAATCTTAGCATGGGGAGGAGCAGCGACGGCTCACATGAAAAAACTAGAAAATCTACAAAAACGCTTTCTGAAAATTATTTTATCTGAGAATCCTACTTACCCCACTGAGACTCTCTATACTAAGTCTGGAATGTTAAGTATAAGACAAATATTATTTTTGAATCTTATTATGCATCTTTACTCTCATAAAAATCTTTTGGACAACATCGACCATAAATATCCCACAAGGCACAAAATTGGCAACTTCGTCAAAATACCTTTTCGAACAAAAAAAATTGGACAAAGATGTTATGCGTTTCTCACCTTAAAAGCATTCAATTTTCTTCCTGAAGATATTAAACGAGCAGTTTATGTCATTAATTCGAAAAATTTACTGAAGAAAAAAATTAAGCGATTGATACTTGAAACAAATTACAGAATCATCTCTGAGTTACTTAGTTGAAAGATGTTACTTCTCAGTAAAAATAACAATAATAAGAAATTAATCTCATTTTTGTTTTTCATTTCTCTTTATCATGATAATGTTGTGTTTTTATTTTCTCCTTTATCACCAATCTAGAATAATTATATTGTATTGAAATTCAATTTGATTTGTAAGTTAATATTAATGAGATAACTTGGGGTCATTTATTGTTAAAAACAAACTGTTACCTACCATTTCACCTTTTGCAGCACTTTTGATATGAAGAAAACACCACGCGCGGCTTCGGCTTTTGTGGTTTTCCCTTCGTTTATTTGTGTTCAGAATTGGTACTAATATCAACATAAGTGTAATTTTTTTTTCTCATGACATGAATAAACATTATTATTATTATTATTATTATCCAGGATGGAGGAAAGCGATACTTAGTGCATATACTGGAATCCGAACCACTTCTGGGAGTGACGGATTCTAACAGGATTTTTAATGGTGTATATTACTTGGACATGAGGGTGTTTCGAGCATTGATTTGACATATTTTTGATGTCTCAAATTGATATGAAATGTGATTTTTCTTGCATATCGCTACTTTGAATTTGCTGACTTTTCATATAAGCGCCGGGATTGAGAAAAAAACAACATTTAAAGCAAAATGTTTCTCAACTGTTCAATAACACTTGAAACGGGCCATCATCCAGATGATGTCGGTCGAAAGATACCCTTTTGATGGTATTGGCCCATTGCTGGTTGGATTATAGATACCCGATTACAATATGCCATATATCGCGCCGACATTTTGCCGATGTAGCTTTGCCATTGCCAGCATGTACCCGACCAATCATGCATTGGGCCAGAGAGCGGCCAGAGATTCATTGTTTGCTGGGATATTCTGTTTTGATTGTGGAATAATTTTTTTATGGCCGGGAGATACAAACATATCTAAAAGTCAATCTAAAAAAGGAAATTACTAATAGAAATATACAATGTTTATAGAATGTTTTGAACCACATTTCAAATTCATTGGAATCACATGCTTACAAATTTTTAAGACATTTGGGTGTACTCATATTACCTCATTCAGGAACAGTTGAATCAATCTGTAGTTCATTGTTAACATATCCTACATTTGAAGAAAGACAATAAATGTCTTCAACTCACGCAGAAAATGTATTCAAGTTATTAGGTGAGCGTGACAGATGTCATTTTAATGATGGATGAAGTTCATATCAAGCCATATTTAGATTATAAGACAGGAAATATTTCAGGAACGGCTCATGATAATTCTTGTTCAGCAAATTCTGCGTTTGTCTTCATGATAGCGAACGTTATGTCAAGTGTAAACTTCGTTTTTTCCATGAAAAAATCGAATGGGATGCGAAGAAAGGCTCAGTTGACGACTGGCATCCTCCGTTAACCAGAAGCCCTTCAAAAAAACATCAAAATCGGTTCAAAAAATGATCTAAACCTAAAATTAAACTACGCGATCGCCTTTTGCACCATTAAGCGCTTGATCGTATCGAGTCGTTCGCCCCACTTGCGTGACGTCACCGTGGAACGTTCAGCAGGCCTTGTTTTGTATCGGCGGTAACGAGTGAGCCGCGTTCGATGAATATTCATAACAGGGATGCTATTTTCAAACACATGCGAATGAGTTTCGCATACGAAAATGTCAAATTTTCAAGTGAAATCATAATGAATCTATTTAGTAATCGATGAAAACTTTTCGAATGCGAATTATTTCGGTTGAAATACATGGCATGGTCAATTCCATGCGGAAGAAATGTCCGTATGCGAAGTTATGTATATGATAGGTAAGTCGCAGAACTCGCAGACGAAAATATATATATATATAAGTTTGAAAATAGCACCCCTGATCAAATTCACTTTCGATTTTCTGCGAACAGTTTGTTTTTGTGTGATAATATTAGTTTCAGAGCCAATGATAATTATGATACTGTAACAACAGAATGTGATAAACAAGACAGAAATATATTGAAATCGCACAAAATAATGAACAAACATTGAAATATCCCACCCGCTGCTGTCACCATTTGTAATAAACGGGTATCAATAATAATTGCCAAAATTTATAATAGCGGGGGGGTTGTTCTTTATGGAATATATTCCTCTGTTTATTTTTTGTAATAACCTGCACAATGCATATAGGTGATTATTTTATTAGAGGAAGCGCTGCCACCAGGTTAGATTTTTGATTACAATTCGCACTGACCAAACGAATGTTGACTATTCGAACTCCAAATACGCTACTTGCATAGAAATGCTACTGGTTGAACCAGACCACCAAGTATCTCCTAGAGGTGAGAACGGCTACGGTTCCACAATTCGTAGTCTTTAGAATGGGGAGTGTCCAATTTGGTTTAATTCAGCAGATGAAAAATGAAATCTCAAATTAACTTTCACGAATATAATGTATTGCGATCAAATTATACCAAAAACAAATCATAGTAAAAATAACGAAAATAATCATTTTCAATGTAAAATATCGAGAAATACGGACCCTTCCGTATAAGCAAATATATAAGAACGTGAATTGGCGATCTGGCTCGGGTATTTCTATATACAATCTCGGGCACCACCTATCTTATAGACTATAGTGGTAGGTCCACTTGCACCGGGCAACTATCAATGGAGAAAGTTAAATCCAGGGGTCTATAAAGTAGGCTGTCAAAGTGACAGGAGTGTGACTATTGATTCTACCCTGGTGATATCATTGCTCTTGATTTCAAACTTAACCTCTACAAATAAAGAAAACGAAATAAAAAATAGACTATTTTAATTACTCTAAATATATATTATATACACTAAACACGTTATTTACAGTATTGTCAGATCGAGTTGCTACGTGTCGCTACGATCAATTACCCCCTCTGAGACATACGGTATCATTTGACGCGGAAACAATGGTGATCGATAACTTACTTTCGCGAAAGTTCTTACCAACCACTCACATATGAGATTTCACGCTAAGTCCAAACGTGAACAATCCTGCAAAACCAATATTACCACCCTCGTCATCTGCTCCTCTACGGTCGGTCGGCTTCCCAGCGTAGCTGCCTGTCGGTACGGCTCGGCCCGCTTCGCTGACGGTCGGTCCTTCTCTCTCCTCTACTCGGCTGGTGGAGTAGTCCCTCACTGAGCGGCTACTGAAATTCAGTATCCGAATACTACTGACCGACTGACCGTATTCAACAGCTTGACAGCTTGACCAAAGAGTATAGGTTCTAGTATAACCTATTACTTTGTGGCTTGACTCTCGGCTCCACCACTCTTCTCCATGAGTGGGGCGCGCATGAACAAAACGGTGTGCGCGGACACGCTCTGTGTATCGCAGAATGACTCGACAAAACCGAATCAATTACCGTATGTCTCATATGCAATTATAAAATGACAGTAACTTCGTTACATCGTATTTCCGATTAATTTGTCAAAACTATGTGAACTCGTTCATTCATAATAAATAAATATCTCAACGCACATGAATGGAAAACCCATTTATAGAAATCTCCCAAAGCATCTGATGAAAAAATCCTGATTCTTAACCCTGAAACAAAGTACATATGATGAAATATCATTATTATTTTAAATCTCGACTCTTCGTCCCCAGTCTCAAAGTGAATTTTGTCAGTACTAAACTCATATTTCAACCTGACTATAAATCACAGTTGTTCTCTTAACTTTTGGATATATCTTTTCAGATTTGTTCAAGACATTCAGAACTCAGATCGATGTATAAAAAAAGAAAACGGTGATCTGTCATCAGAAACCAAAGAATCCGATCTCAGGATAGTACCGCATCTCATAATACTCTGGAGACCCACCGTCCGCTAGAAGATTCGAAGAAACCAATTCTGTGCGTCAGCTGCCAAAATGTCTACTACAATCACGTCGATTTGGCCTTACACTCTATCAATCATAGCGATAACGGCATTTTCAGCTGCCACGTTTGCAAGAACTATTCGAATTTCGAAAGGAACTACATGGAGATGCATATGAGAGCTCACGAAGGAACAGAAGTCGAGGTTCAAAGCGATTCTGATGACGTTGTGTCGTTAAACGAAGAGCACTGCGAAGAAACTCTTACCAGAGCGAAGAAGTCGCTTTCTGGTAGCAAAACGCATTATTGTGCAGTTTGTGGCCAGATTTTCGATGCAGAGTCAATAATGATGGAACATATTGAACGCGAACATGGTCGGAATATTTGTTCGTATTGCGGGAAGAAGTTTTCTAAAAAGTGGCATTTAAATCAACACTTACGCACTCATACGGGAGAGAAGCCTCATATTTGTTCACATTGTGGGAAGGGGTTTTATCAGAAGGGGCATTTGAATGCTCACTTGCTTAGTCATACGGGAAAGAAGCCTCATATTTGTTCAACTTGTGGTAAGAGGTTCCTTCGAAATACCTCATTAAAACGTCATTTACTCATCCATACGGGAGAGAAGCCTCATATATGTTCAACTTGTGGAAAGGGATTTTCTCAAAGGGCGAGTTTAACCCTTCACTTGCGCAGTCATACGGGAGAAAAACCGTTTATTTGTACACATTGTGAAAAGAGGTTCTCTAGAAAGAGAAGTCTGAACATTCACTTGAGTACCCATACTCATATCTGTTCAACTTGTGGAAAGCATTTTTCTCTGCTGGGAAATTTGAAACAACACTTACTCACCCATACGGGAAATAAGCCTTATATTTGTTCAACTTGTGGAAAGGGGTTCTATCAAAAGTTTCATTTGAACAGTCACTTGCTCAGTCATACGGGAGAGAAGCCTCATATTTGTTCAACCTGTGGAAAGGGGTTCTCTCGAAAGTCTCATTTGAACAGTCACTTGCTCAGTCATACGGGAGAGAAGCCTCATATTTGTTCAACCTGTGGAAAGGGGTTCTCTCAAAAGTTGTATTTGAACATTCACTTGCGTGTTCATACGGGAGAGAAGCCTCATATTTGTTCAACTTGTGGAAATTGGTTCTCTCGAAAGACCAATTTAAACATTCACTCGCGTACTCATACAAGTGATAAGCCTCATATTTGTTCAACTTGTGGAAAGGGGTTCTCTCGAAAGACCAATTTGAACATTCACTCGCGTACTCATACGGGAGATAAGCCTCATATTTGTTCAACCTGTGGAAAGGGGTTCTCTCAAAAGTTGTATTTGAACATTCACTTGCGTGTTCATACGGTAGAGAAGCCTCATATTTGTTCAACTTGTGGAAAGGGGTTCCATCGAAAGACCAATTTAAACATTCACTCGCGTACTCATACGGGAGATAAGCCTCATATTTGTTCAACTTGTGGAAAGGGTTTCTCTCAGAAGGTGAATTTGAACAGTCACTTGCTCAGTCATACGGGAGAGAAGCCTCATATTTGTTCAACCTGTGGAAAGGGATTCTCTCAAAAGTTGTATTTGAATATTCACTTGAGTGTTCATATGGGATAGAAGCCTCATATTTTTTCAACTTGTGGAAAGGGGTTCTCTCAAATGATGAGTTTAACCCTTCACTTGCGCACTCATTGTGAAAAGATGTTCTCTAGTAAGGGAAGTCTGAACATTCGCTTGCGTACCCATACGAGAAAGAAGCCTCATATTTGTTAAACTTGTGGAATGGGGTTCTCTCTGCTGGAAACTTTAACCAACACTTACTCACCCATACGGGAAATAAGCCTCATATTTGTTCAACTTGTGGAAAGGGGTTCTATCAAAAGTTTCATTTGAACAGTTACTTGCTCAGTCATACGGGAGAGAAGCCTCATATTTGTTCAACCTGTGGAAAGGGGTTCTCTCGAAAGTCTCATTTGAACAGTCACTTGCTCAGTCATACAGGAGAGAAGCCTCATATTTGTTCAACTTGTGAAAAGGGGTTCTCTCAAAAGTCTAATTTGAACAGTCACTTGCTCAGTCATACGGTAGTAAAACCTCATATTTGTTCAACCTGTGGAAAGGGGTTCTCTCGAAAGTCTCATTTGAACAGTCACTTGCTCAGTCATACGGAAGAGAAGCCTCATATTTGTTCAACTTGTGGAAATGGGTAATCTCAAAAGTCTAATTTGAACAGTCACTTGCTCAGTCATATTATAGTTAAACCTCATATTTGTTCAACCTGTTGAAAGGGATTCTCCCAAAAGTTGTATTTGAACATTCACTTGCGTGTTCATATGGGATAGAAGCCTCATATTTTTTCAACTTGTGGAAAGGGATTCTCTCAAAGGATGAGTTTAACCCTTCACTTGCGCACTCAAACGGGAGAAAAACCGTCTATATGTACACATTGTGAAAAGATGTTCTCTAGTAAGGGAATTCTGAACATTCACTTGCGTACCCATACGAGAAATAAGCCTCATATTTGCTAAACTTGTGGAATGGGGTTCTCTCTGCTGGAAACTTCAACCAACACTTACTCACCCATACGGGAAAGAATAAGCCTCATATTTGTTCAACTTGTGGACCATCCTGAATATATGCCTTCCCGAAATATGGGATACATAATAAAACTGGAAATAGATCACTTAACAGGAATTATTAGTAGTGATGTTGTATCAAATGTGACAACTATAACAGTGAGATACTTCCATGACGGCTTTTTTATGATTTGACCAGAATTATGAATCTATTATTTGCATGTTTTTTCATTCTGGAATGGTTGAATCTGAGTAAGAAGCAATATGAATACAAAGAATGTACCTATCAATAACATTTTCTGGATATGATAAAAAACCTTTTTCTTACATCTAATCTATTTTTGTATTGCACCCTACCATTTAGTTACAATATATTGTTTTCTTTTGAAATGTGAAATGTGTTGATAAATTTCAATGTTACCCTAATACACTTTTTCCTCATTGTTTCTTTTCAATTCGTATAAGTATATGTTCTTCCGTTATACATAAGAGCGACTGAATCGAACAGAAGGTTGAATGGATAGACTGAACAATCATAGAATCTGGGTTGTATTCGATAATATCGTGATGCTGTATATATAGTAATACTCACCAGGTAACTGTTCTCCCGTTACACATACGAGAAGCTGATCGAACTGAAGGTTGAATGAATAGTCTGAACAATCATTGCATTTGGGTTGTATTTGGTTATATCGTGATATTGTATGTATAGTAATACTCACTCATCACACTTACGAGATAGTGATTCGAACAGAAGGTTGAATGGATAGACTGAACAATCATTGCATCTGGGTAGTATTTATAATAATAATAATAAATGCTTTTATTGAAAGGTTATATACATCCAGTACAGATAACCTGACAATAGGCAGGATTCAATCTCTGTACATGAATTTTTTGTTGATATGGTGATGCTGTATATATAGTGATACTCACCAGGTTACTGTTCTTCCATCACACATACGAGCCATTGATCGAACAGAAGGTTGGATAGACTGAACAGTCATTGCATTTGGGTTGTATTCGATTATATCGTGATATTGTATGAATAGTTACTCACTAGGTAACTGTACCTTCGTTACACATACGAGCGACTGAATCAAACGGAAGGTTGAATGGATAGGCGGAACGATCATTGTATCTGGGTTGTATTCGATTATATCGTGATGTTCTATGCATGAATAGTTATTCTCACCAGGTAACTATACCTCCGTCACACAAACGAGCAACTGAATCGAACAAAAGCTTGAATATATAGGCGGAACGATCATTGTATCTGAGTTGTATTCGATCATATCGTGATGATTTTCATAAAGTTAATACTCAACAGGTAACTGTACTTCCGTTATACATACGAGCGATTCAATCGAACAAAAGGTTGTATGGATAGACTGAACAATGATTGCATCTGGATTGTATTCGATTATATATATATACCTATAATCGCAATGAAAGTTCCATAATTTTGTTCAGTACCTACCATGGATACACTTGGAGAAAAAAACTCAAAGGTTTTATTTTCTGGCCATCAAGAAAGGAGATTCCGAATGCCATGCTTATGTGTTTCAAATAAATAAATAATGTTTTGAGTTATTTATTGAAAAACTTTCCATCCTTCCTATCTTGCCGTGATTTTGAAATGTTGTAGAGCGGAGAGCTTACACTGATTTCAATGTTTGGAATTAAGAAATACACAATGCAACTGAAACAAAATACTGCTAATTATCTTCACCTTCACCCTAATAGCACACATTGTTCCCGGAACGTACGATTAATGTCCCATATAAGTCGCAATGTCCCGGCCTTCTATGGGATATGCACGGAACATTCCACAGAGGATGCTCCCGGAACATACACGCAGAATCATTCCGGAAACATATTTTTCTTGTCCCAGATTGTCAAGTTGATTATTCCCCAATAAATCGATTGAAGATTTTTGTATTGGGTTTATGCATAGAAATCATATACTGGGTTTATGACTCAATTCGATTATTTTCGTTACATAAAAACAGTTTGAAATTTTTTAACGAAATTCAAATTTCAACATTTTGATGAGTTGTTCAAACAAAATCCGCTGATATCGAATCGAACATAGTATCATTGCCTTTTTTTTCATCATCATTTTATATCATTTATGTATCATTATTTGCATAAACACTAAGATGGCAACGCGGTGACGTCAGTTGAAAGGATTACGTTCAGAATAGGAAACTGGCCAACTTCTACAATAGTTGAATAGTGACTGACAAAGTGACAACTGACAAGCGATTATGATCTTCACTATTTACATTCTTTATTGTTATATTATATCCAGTATTGTGAATTTTGCTCGATATATTACCATTGTTTACTTCAGATTTTTTATAATAATTATGATGGTTTAATGAACTTCATTCCAGCCTAACTCAACCAAAACCGGGTATGGCTGGAAATAAAAGTAGGTATATATTGAAGAAATCATCCAATTCACTCATGTGATATATTATTTCAGCAATGATTTTCCTGTATATTTTGAACATGGTGGAAATATTTTGAATCTGTTCTGGTACTCTTGTGGATCAGATCCATTAACCTACTTGTTGAAGCAGAAGAACAAGTTCCTGTTGTGATGTTGTGGAGCATTCTAATCTTTTTACCTGACTGAGTGGCCTTCAACTTGTAAGTATTATCCTATAATTCCTGCTAAACAGATATTGACTCAAATTCTATGAGTTGTACCTAGAAAGCAAGTCCTAAGTTTCAAATATTATTTTGTTCTTATGTGTTTTTCAGTTGAATCTCAGAGGAATATTGAGCAAAATAACCAGGCTTTGTGAAAATCTGTGATAAAACCTTGGATAAAACTATGTGTGGAAGATGGAGTACCTTTAGCAACGAAGTTGCAGAGTGAGTCCAGTTGAACATAAACTTTCCTCCAACCTTTGAGGAGCCACAGCAAGTTATTGTGAACAGTGAGTATTACAATTTTTGAATCTTAAATTCAGCCTGAAATATGTGTTTGTTTTTCAGTGAACTTTGAAGAATATATCATCTACATTCAGAGATAATCCAGAGGTTTGAATATGATTGAAGTTGAGAAACACCAGGGCTAGCTGAAAATTGTTTTATGTCAACACAGTTCATGCCAATTTCACTGAATTATCTGTATCATTAGTATTATGTATCAATAAATTTGCAAATAGTAACGTCGTGTTTCACTTCTTGGAAAAGTCAGTACCTACTATGAAGTAAGCAAAAAATATATTTGTCCCAAATATGTTCCCCAATGACGTTCCGAGAATGTTCCAATGGAACATTCCTGGAGCGTACAATTTGTCCACAACGGATTTACCGGGAATGTCCCCGGAATATAATGCGACTTTACGCGACATTCCCGGAACATTTCTATTGTCGCAAGGGGACATTTCCGGAATATTTTGGGAATACATTTGTGCTATTAGGGCAGATACCAGGAAACTGAAATAGTGTACGTGAAAGTTCGAAAGATATCCTATTTTATTATATGTTGTCAAGTAATCAGGCAACCAGCACAACCTCCCGTTCTCGTAGTTGTGTGGTACGTGATGTATCAAGAAAAAAAGTGTGAATTATTCTCGAATGTTGAAGTGCAAACATTCGTGTTGCAAGTTGGTAGCAAGTTATGGATTATGTTTTTCGCTTTTATCAACATCCAGAAATGTTGGAAGTAGAAATAGTTCCACTCATCTGTCCCTCATTTTCATCAATGTATATTTAGAGGTTATGTTCCATTGACACATTGAAATTTTACTTACGAATTCTTCCTATGATCCAAAAAGTGTCATAATCTCCAATGTAGATGAATGTATGGTGTGGGAAACGATGATGGAGACAATGAGTATTTACCTATACCAACTTATTATTATACCGTCCTAATTCGAGCGTGTGATATTTTTCATTTCAACACGTGTGCATTTTTTTATCAAAAAACAATGCCATGGTGATATGAGCTACTTTCCAATCCAAATAACAAAACAGTGTGCTTTATGCTGATTTCACACGGGGTCGTAGGAAAAGGACATTTTTAGAGAAATTATTTGATTTTTCATCATAAAATGCGTCACACCAAATTTCAATAGATAGGTACCTACCATGAGTTCTGTGATAGGTACCTGTAATCACTGAAAGTTCTTAAAAATCAGTGATAATTAAAGCACACATCAAAAACAATACTCTGAATAAGACCATTTGCTTCTTTTGTGACCCACTGAAATATAACCAATAACTGGAATTCCAAGGGAACTTCTCAAGCATAGACCCTTTTGAATCACGCGCAGACTGAAAATAGATCAGGCCGGGAGAATGCGCAGTGCGCACTATTACTGTAACCAGGTCCGGTCTAGCCTTTGGTACACATACCACCTGGGCCGCTATTCTCGAAGTCATAAAATAACTATTCAAGATCCCAAAGTTCCTTTTTAAAAACAATATTTTGTTGTTGGTACAATAATTACAATGTGTATAGATGTTTACGGTACGACAATTAATATCTGACTGACTCTGAGAATGCCGCAAAGTTGGAATCTCACGAGAGGGCTTTCAGGAAACTGCAAGCTCGGCTGCAAGGTGCAGCATCAGCGATTCAGCATTTTCTTATGGAAACCATAACGGCTGGCGATGTAATTCCTCCCCCCGAAGATTCAGCTATAGAGTGTAAGCGAGGTAGCTGAACGTCTTGGTGGTGGACTTCAGGTGGTGTTTGACTCTGGAACTTAGGCCACAATTTCTTGTAACCCATCCTGTCATTAACAGAACTCCGTATATGATAATGGTCCAACTACTGAGGGTGTGTGATATGTTCCTTGGTATCAGACTGGGTTGGTTCTCGATGAATTGAGTTTTGATTTCTTGAAGTTCATCGAGTTCGATTTCTTCTAGGTGTAGACTGAAGTTTATGCTCGGTTGCGGCTTATACAGGGTGTCTTCTAGGTCGGAAAACAGCATTGGTTGGATCGACACCGTGGTTTGTCCTGTATTAGTTATTATTTCTTGATTGGTCTCGATCTGACATCCAGTAGGGATTTCAATAAGGAAAGATCCCATCATTTTCGATACTTCTTCTTGTGAGCGACATCTAAGTTTGACGTTTTCTTCAGATGGCAGGATGTCTATCCATTGGTCGGAATGGTCTAGTCGTTTTAATGTAGGCTTTGTTATTTTGATTCGTATTTGTTGGCAAGTGGAGGTGTTCTTCATTTCTAACAGTTGGATTTCACACGGGTTTTCTCTCTTGATTTCTTGTAGGTCAAGTTTTTCACAAAAGTAATTTTGTGAGTATATCTCCAAGCATGGAGTAGCCAGGAATGCAAAGTAGGTACAATTCATTTTCTACTAGAAATTTATTTCGCGATACGATCGTCTTGAACTGACTCCCATTAAGTTTGAAAATGGCCGCTTCGTCGGGTGCACGAAATTCTCGCCTAACAGAGATGAATAGTAGTACTCTCTGTAAGCAGTGCAATAGACAAATAGTTAAAGACAAGTTTTTATGTTATAAGTGCAACTATAATTTCCATCCTAGCTGCTGGAAACAAGCATTAACAGCAAAAAATCCAACATGTGATCATCAACTTGAACCTGAAATAAACCAAAGTGACAGTGACGATATAGCATTCTATGATGCTATTGATGGAATAAATAGTAATGAAGGTAATGTCTTGTTTAAGTATATCCTGAAACAAAAAGATATCATAATAAAAGAACTCCGAGATAAAATTAAAATGCTGAATAATCAGTTGAATATATTAAATGGGCATTCTATATCTAATGAGTCACTAAAAACACCAGACCTACAAAAAGCAGACACAATACAGGCAAATAAACTTGCTGAAGATAAAAATGAACAAAAAATATCAAGTGCAGTTACCCGTAAAAGTTCAGAGAGAGGTAAACAAACGAATCCAATAACAAAACAAGATCTATCAAAAAATATTATGGAGATTGAAAACAGAGAAAAAATATCTGATATCATAAATATTAATTCAGATATTAGGGGAGAAGAAACATGCGAGAACAAAGAAACTACCTCAACATGGAAAGTAGCTACAAATAAAAGAAAACGTCGTGGTATTGTCGGAAAAATACTGAAATTTTAGGGAACCTTCAAGGTGTCCCTAAGGATATATCTCTACACGTTTATAGAATTAATCCTAATTCCTCAGCTGAAGATTTGAAAAGTCATCTTCAAAAAATCGAAATATCCAGCGACATACTCCTCATTCAAAGTAACTATAAGTGAGGAATACTTTAACATTGCGATGGACCCAAAACTTTGGCCCTATGGTGCATGTGTGCAGCGTTTTTTTAGACCTCCAGCGTCGGAAAAAAGCTCCGGAGATATAACTTTCGATCCAAACTTATTACTCTTGAATACACAGAGTCTGAATAATGATAAAGTGAATGACTTATTGCTGGATATCAATAATTACAATGATCTTATTCTTCTGTGTTTCACAGAGACCTGGGAAACTTTGAACTCACTTAATTATCTGTATATCAATGGTTATAGACTAGTGAACTCGTACCAGAGGACTAACTACGTAGGTGGAAGTGTTGCTATTTATGTTAAAAACGAATTTTCCTCAAAAAAAATTGACCTCAACAGATATTGCTGTGATAAGACTCTTGAAGTGTGTGCAGTGTCTTTTATGTTGAATAATATTAAAACTATTTTAATCAATTGTTATCGGTCTCCTAGTAGCAATTTAGACGAGTTCTTAGAAAAAATCTATGAACTACTGAGTTTTTTATCTAAACCTGATAATAGAATAATTTTTGTAGGTGATTATAATATTAATTCCTACAGTGGTTTGTCAAATGATGATTTCGATAAGTTTAAGGAAACCCTATCATGTTTTGACCTCCAATATAAAGTAGAATGGCCAACACGTGTCACTGAAAGAACCCTTTCTACCATAGATAATATTTTTTGAATTTTGATAATGATGGTGTTTGTTGTGTTTTCGATAATAACATATCGGACCATAGAACTGTGATGATTGATCTAAAAAGGGATAGCTTTGAAACAAATTATGGCTTCAAATCCTCCAAGAGATTTTATTATGAAGAATCAATTTCAAATTTTGAAAGAGATCTCCAATCAGAAAGTTGGAATAATGTCCAGCAACTATCTGACATTAACAACGCTTTCAAATGTTTTTATGAAATCTTTCTTTATTATTTCAATGTACATTTTCCTCTCAAAAACATTAAAATAAATAATAGTAACAGGAAAAGATGGATCACTAGTGAAATAAAGCAATCAAGCACTAACCTCAAAGAGCTGTTCAGGTTGAAACAAGTAAGTTCTGATTATGCAGATATTTACAAAAAATAAATGAAAAAACATAGAAATTTAATGAATGAATCAAAGCGTTCATATTACCAGCAACGAATCTCTAATTCAAATAATCCTGGTAAACAAGCCTGGAATATTATTAATGAATTATCAAATAAAAGAACAAACTTCAGGAACATTTCACTTAATGAAGATGGTGATGTCATTTCGGATCCTAACGATGTGGCAGTATTGCTCAACAACTATTTCACAAATGAACCAATGAATATTATTAATTCTATTCCAAAGATTGTAGAAGACTCAAAAGAACCCCCTCGTTTTCCTAGAGATATAAAAAATTACACATTTTACTTGGAATCATACACAGAGGCTGAACTCTTTGGTTTGATCACAAATAAAATGAAAAATAAAAAATCATTCGGCTTCGATGACATTCCATCATTTCTAATTAAGAGGGTTCTATGTTTCATCATAAAACCTATATCGTATCTTGTGAACTTATCTTTTGAAAAAGGAATATTTCCCGATATGATAAAGATTGGTAAAAGTACACCTGTATTTAAAAAAAATGATCCAGAAAAAATTGAGAATTACAGACCCATCACTGTACCTTCTGGATTCTCAAAAATATTTGAATACTGTTACTTGGAGCGACTTAGTTGTTTTCTAAAAAAATATGGCAGTCTTTCCGACAATCAACATGGTTTTAGAAGTTCTTTTTCTACAAATACGGCAGTAATAGCCTTTTATAACGTCCTCTCTGACTTTATGGAGCATGGCGAGTGTCCTGTTGGGATCTTTTGTGATCTCAGCAGGGCATTTGATTGTGTAAACCATGAAAAATTGCTGGACAAACTGTTCGATATTGGCATAAGAGGACCTCCACTTAATTGGGTTACATCATTTTTATCTAAGCGAAGGCAGTTTGTTAGCATAATCCACAATAATGATGGAAGATATACTAATATATCATCACCACTTGTAGACTTGACCATGGGTATCCCACAAGGATCGATATTAGGCCCTATGCTTTTCATAATTTATATCAATGTAATAAGTAGTGTGTCACCGTATGCTACTTTCACGCTTTATGCTGATGATGTCTCTGTCATTGTATCGGATAAGAATGATGACAATATTGCTGTCAAGAGCAATCTAGTACTGAACTCTCTCAGTGCCTGGTTTTCTTATAACTCACTCTACCTGAATCCAACCAAAACAAATTTAGTTAGATTTCATACAAGTCAAAGAAATGCAGAACCTATAAATGTAGTAATCGACAATGCAAACGTTGATCAAAAGAAAGTTGCTAAATTTTTAGGTGTATCGATGGATGAATGTCTCAACTGGAGGATTCACTGCTCGGGTCTTGTTTCAAAGCTGTCCTCTCTTACTTTTATGTTCAGAAATATAAGGTTACTATTGAATAAACAACAGCTCCTGAACTTGTACTTTGCCCAAGTTGACTCTCGATTAAGATATGCAATTTGTTTATGGGGAAATTCAGTATCAGTAACAGACGTGTTGGTAGCACAGAAGAGAATCCTACGATGTATTTTCAATATGCCCATGAGAACTTCCTGTAGACCTACTTTTAAATATCACAAACTTTTAACAGTGACTGGTATTTATATTTTTGAAATGTGTATGTTCGTTTTTAGAAATAATGATAGATTAAGTAGGAGTAGTGATCAGCATGAGCACCACACTAGGCAAAAAAATGACTATAATGTACCATTTGCGAGAACTAGAATCAGAGAAAATGCGCCAAATTGTTTGGCAATGAAACTTTTCAATAAGCTCCCTACTTCTTTGAAGAATATCGAAAAGGTGAATTCTTTTAAAAGCCAACTCAGTGAGTTCTTGGCATTCTCATGTCACTACTCGCTTAGAGAATTCTTAAATTGAATTTATGTTAATTGTTAATTCAATATTTTGTTCATTTGACTATTCCTATATGGTATCTGTTACTGTCGAAAGGAAAATAAATTTTATTATTAATTTTATTATTATTATAAGTACAGGGTCAAGAGGGTTAGTGATCGGGATATGGATTAGTTAGGTTATATTATTATTGATGATATAGCGATCAATTTTGATGAGTTTTTCAAATTGTTGGAAATTAGACTGCAATATTCATGGTATCAGATTTATTTGTGATGAAATGCTACCTAGGATTAGGCAACTCACACTACTCATATGTAGTGTTTCCTTCCTGTGCTCTATCTGCTGTGATGTGTGTGTTTTCTGTTTCATGTTCATCCATGTCATTCTTGGTCTAGATGTTTTTGCTACATGGTGTAAATTTTTTATTTTTACCGTCACATGGACTAATTAAACGAGTGAAAACTATTCTGTTAATTATTCTAAAACCAGTTCAACTACGACTAAAACTAACACCAATAACGGTATATTTTTCTCTAGTTAGTTCGAATGGTAATTGTTTTTCGTTGTGGTTTTTAGATAATACGTTGAGATCGGCAAAAAGATCATTCGTTCTCATAATGCTAGGATGCATTACTTGTAACTTAGCGAAAGATATTGAATTTTCGATGTCTTGAAGAATGGAGTTTATGATTTCATACATATTGATTATTTGTATCAGTGTATCTTTGATAAAATTTGAATTTTCTCTCAACTTATTCTTCTGAACAAGGAATGAAATTTGTTTTATTCTCGTATCCAAAAGTTTTTCCTTATGACTTATTTGATGAATGGTATTGTTGAATTCATTTATAAGATGCACGGATAGAGAATTCTGTTTCTTGATGTTTGAAGCTAATTCGTTTAGACCGTTCTGAAGATCTTGAATGATTTTTTCGTAGCGTTCGCCATCATTTGCATCCAGATTGCCGGTTATCGACTTGAAAATTGATCCTAGTCCATTGATTGAGTCTCTTTTCGTTCTTCTTTGATACGGTAAAATCTCTTGAAGTTTACCTTCTATTTTTTCCTGACCATAATGCAGTATTTTCAGATAGTTTGATAAGTCTTCGGCATATTCATTGTTTTTCTTAGTTAGTTCAGTCAAATCATTTGATTTCGTTACAAGTCTTTTGATTTCTGAAATCAACGGATTTAAATCATAATAGTGAATTAGGGTGTGTCTTTGGTCTTCGGTTTTCGCTGTTCCTAATTTGAGAGGGATTAGTCCAGAGTTTTTGTTTAAATTTCTTATGGTTATCCGGTCTTGAAGTCCGAGAATACCGGGGAATCTGTAAATGTATTAGTACGTTATTTTTTGGAAGGGTATGTTTTTTTAGAGGTCGTTTCAGATTGTCCATATGAATTTTGTCTTGGGTCTCGGTAGATACTGTTTTCATTTCGGGATTTACTGCTTTCAGAGGAGTTGGTTTACTGAATTTGTTGGCAGTTTTTTGTCTTATGTGTTTCTTGATGAAGACGTTTTGTTAAGTGTTGAATATGTCTGGGTCATCTCTAGATTTATTAATGTTCTCTATAAGCGTTTGTTTTTTATTTGTCAATTCACTATTGATTTTTGAGTAGAGCAATTTCGTGCGGTCTCTATGATTATTGACGTAGTCGTTGATCAATATTTGATAGACAGCAATATCAAATGGATCATTATTACTAATGTGCCCGTTGACTACATCTATCGGTTTCATTTTTGTAGAGGAAAGTATAGAATGGTTATATGCAAGAATTGCTTGAGTTATTTTTGTTTTTATAGGGGTTTTCAAAAATCCTTAATTGTTCAACAGACAAACGTGTTCGATTAGAGTCGAGTGAAATCGTTCGATTATTCCGTTCGACTGTGGGTGGTGTGGAGAACAAAAATGGGTTTCAATTTTATGTAATTTCAGAAGTTCGCCTACCACTGTATTTTTGAATTCAGTTCCGTTGTCTACAATAACGATATAACGAATTTCGGGATTGCATGGTGAGAAAAGAATTGAATAAGATTATTGGCGATTTCAGTGCCACTTAGTGAACTTAATTGGTATGTGTAATGTCGGAGGTACAAATATACTTGGAATATCACGTATATGTTTAATAATACACTTATACAGGAATAATCTCGGACATGATGGAAACTACTTGGATTTACAATATTAGGCGTAGATAACATTCGCCATTCCGTTCTTAACCATGAACTGCCCTGCCGAACCAATGTGGTCCCTATTTCCTGAGGCTTGCGCAGAAGTGGTGCGCTCGCTTACTCTACACACGGTAATTCAAATACATCACAGTATGCTTGTGCATACTTTGAAAAACTGCCAATGATAGTGAGGAATTTTGATTGTTCCAATGTGAAGGAGTCTATAAATGTACTATTTCGAAAGGTTGTGAAGCAGTTGGTGTGACAATCATTTTCATATGAATTGGTTCCTTTCGTATTTACTTTGTTGGCAGACTTCGCATTCGTTTATGAAGGTTTGAACAGAATCTTTGAGATGTGTCCAATAATAAGGTAGGGGCACCAATGCTTGACAAGAACCCAATAGTTGACACTTAAACCGAAAACTCATGTAAATAAGTTTTATGGTGAATTTATCGAGTTGCTATTTGTCCTGATATCATCTTTGGGCCATTTTGATTCTATGGAACTCGAGTTGGCACCACTGAAAAAGTTGAAGTTGGTACTACCGAATTTTCAAATCGACCCATTTTTAACGGTCCGATTGAATATCGAACAGTTGAGTATTCTGGAAGTATCAGCATATAAAAAATCCCTACTTCGATACCAGAACGAAGGTAAGCAATTTTTTCCTGTAATGTATCATTGAAAATGTTGGGGGATATTGTTATACTATAAAAAAACTCATATTCACATTTTGAGGTTAATTTGAGTCCAAAAAAAAACCAAAACGAGCCAAGGATAAAGTTCCATCAGTAGCTACATCTGAACAATGGAGATCTTACCATAAAAAGAAACAAGAAATCAAAGAAAATAAAGAAAGAGAAAAAGAAGAACGCAAAAGGAAGAGAGAAGAAGCAAAAATTAACAAGGAGAATGAAAGAAAGAAGAAAGTATCCAATAATAGAATTAGACGAAAAAATACGAAATTATTGGAAGATGAAACATCTTCTGATTCAAGCTTTGAAGTATGTGTTGAATCTGAGGGAGAAGGTGATATTTGGGCAGACAGACCTGATTCAGATGAGTTGGATGTTTATGATTTCCATTGCGAGAACTACGTAATCATCAAATATAACGATTCATATTATCCAGGTAGTATTTAGAATTCAATTGTTCGGATGGTACCAACTATAAAATTGAAGAAATGAAAAATGACGAATACAAAATATCAAGTATGGTGAAGAGTGGAATCCTCGATTGGAAATGGCCAGACCATGCAGATATTATCTGGTATGAAAAGGAGGATATAGTAAAAAGAATAAATCCACCTGTCCAAAAAAATGAGGGATATTTTCAATTCCCGAAATGAGAGATTATTCGTCTATATTTTATAAATTGTGAAATGTTCATTGAACCATAATATAAGGAATTGGTACTGGAAGCATTCGAAATTTACTGTGAATCCCCATCCCAATAATTTTTTAGGACAGTCAACTATTGGTGCAATATTGTGTCAACTATTGGAAACATGCAAATTTTGAGATGGGTGATATTTTCTTGATTTAAAAAAAAATTTTCAAGGTAGAATTTCAGGCTGAATGAAATATTTTGCTGACATGCGATTCAACATAACTTGAAAATAATCCTAGAGCCATGCAAGTTCAGATTTTTCGTTACCTTTCTATTTCTTAGATTTTTTTGTGCAAAACGGATCTAGAAGTGTCAACCATTGGTGCCATTACCTTATTTAGTTTTTATTCTTCTTAGATTCCACGATGGTTCAATTTACCTTCGTGGTAATTTCTGATTATGTCTTTGACATCGTCTTTTTACAGTATTTGAATTTAATTGATGGCCACTTGATTTTCTGTAGCGCTGCAGAGAAGGGTTCATATGTTGATTGGTTTTCGAAATATATATGATATTGTGTGTTAGGAGCTATGAAATATTTTATGAATTTAACTACATCGTGTTCAAAATGACTTTAAGATATTTGTAGGTGAATGCGCTTTTTCTTCTCGAATAATATTATTGTTCTCGGTTTGGCCGAATAGTGTAAAACAGTGGTGACAATAATTTGATTCTGTCCGAAATTCACAGGAGTTTCGGAAACGGGAATGCCCACTATAGGATTCTGTTCTGAATTGGAGTGAATCGTATTATCGTCGTCAATTTGGTCTGGTGGGTTGTCAATGTCTTCGGTTTCGTTTTCGTCATGGTTGACTTGCAAGGACATATTATATCTGTGTCAACATTATCGATTTCTGGCCATGGAATAACTGCTGGTGAGTCAGGAGGTCTTTCCATGGGTGGTTTGTCTACGACATGATTAATTTCTGGAGTTCTCAATTCGCGACCATGTTTTCTACGTCTTGAATAATATCGTCAATTTGGTTCCAAATATCGTTAGTTTCTTTTGCATGGATTTCTATGCGCGATAATGCATCAGCATTGGTATTCAGACGCCCTTTTTTTAGATAATGGTGTAATCAAATTCTTCTAGTTTTATTCTCAAGCGAAGAAGCTTGGAGTTCGGGTCTTTGAGCGAAAAGAGCCATTGAAGTGGCTTGTGATCACATATGATGTTGAATTTTCTCTCGAATAGGTAGGGCCGAAAATTTTTCGTAGCTCACACTATGGCCAAAAGGTCCTTCTCGATAACAGAATAATTTTGTTCCGAATCGTTAAGGGTTCTTGATGCATAGGCGACTGGTAGGTCGCTACCTATTGGACCATGCGATAGGACGGCTTCAATCGCAAAATTACTTGCATCCGTTGTTAAATTGAAGGATTTCGTGAAATCAGGGTATTTCAAGATGGGTTCGTTCATCAAAAGATTTTTGCAAGTTTCGAAGCAAGAGAGATATTCATTATTGAGTTCGATTTTCGCACCTTTTTTAATAAGACATTTCGTAAGCAGTTTTGTTATATTCGCGAAGTTATTTATGAACCTGCGGTAGTACCCCAATAGACCAAGAAATAAGCCTTTGATTTGTTTCGGTGTTTTAGGTACAGGGAAATTTTTGATTGCATGTATTTTATTAGGGTTTGGCTTAACACCATCTGGCGTAACTACGTGTCCTAGATAAGCAATCAATCAATCAATCAATCAATCAATTTATTAGTGTCAGTATACAAATCGTATTTACACAAGTCAAATTCACATATACAGAGCAAGTTTATAGTTGTACAAAAAACAATTAATATCAAATAAATGACAATAGGACATATAAAAAATGTGTTGAAAAAATCATTAAAAAAATAAATAAGATAAATAAATTTTTTGTTAAAAATCATCTTGTTTAAAATTATGCATTAAGAATTCGTCACATGAGTAAAAACTGAGCTTTTTCAGGAGACTCTTTGTTTTCCTTTTGAATAGTTCATATGGTAAATGTGTCGACAAGTCTAATGGCAGTTTGTTAAAAAATTTTACAGCCAAGTACCCAGGTCCGTTTTGACACGTTTTCAGACGCTGATAAACTGGTATCAACCTATCCCTACCCCTTGTGTATGTTCCATGATTATCAGCATGAGTTTTATAAAAATTTCTATTTTTGTGGACATATAACAGACACTCAAGGATAAAAACACATGGCAAAGTCAAGATACCTAGTTTGACGAAAGCTTCATTGCAGTCATCTTGATATCCCAGTCCTGCAATAATTCTGATAGCCTTTCTTTGTAGTGCAAATAATCTCTTCGATTGAGGTACATGTCCCCATATTATAATATTGCTGCACAGCACTGAATGAAACATTCCAAAGTATGCTGTTCTCAGAGCAGTTGCTGAGACAATGTTGACTAGAGAGCGGAGAGCAAATAATCCACTCTTCAATTTGCCCGCTACCCATTCGATATGAACATTCCATTGTAATAGTGGGTCAATCTTAACTCCCAAAAACTTGACACTGCTAATGTCACTATTGGTTATACCCGTATTCCTAGTTGAAAAAACAATTTTGTTTGTCTTTCCAGTATTGAGCAATAATTTGTTAGTACAAAACCAATTTTGAATGATATTTTGTACATCGACAGTACCCCTAAGAGCTTCATCTAGAGTGTCCGCTGTTATAGCCACCGTCGTGTCATCTGCGAAGAGTGTGAATTTTGCTTCTGGGGCTACAGACGGTAAGTCATTAATGAAAATCAGGAACAAGAGAGGCCCCAGAACAGAACCTTGCGGCACCCCAATTGTGACATCCATCAGTGCCGACATAACTCCATCCACCTTCACCGATTGTTTTCTGCTTGTCAAATAAGACTTTAGGAAATCAATACTATCTGGCGTGAAATGGTAACTCTGTAATTTACGTAATAAAATGTCATGTGATACACAGTCAAACGCCTTGCTCAGATCACAGAACAAGGCACTTGTGTATTCTAGATGATTAAAAGCTTCATATATATACGAAACCAGATCCAATATCCCTAATACTGTATTTTTGTTTTTTCTAAATCCAAACTGGCATTTAGTGAAGTAATCGTTTTCTTCAAAAAATTTTGTTATTCTTATCGTTATACATTTTTCAAATATTTTTGATATGATTGGTAGAAGAGAGATAGGTCGGTAATTTTGGGGTGCGCTCGGATCACCAGTCTTAAAAATGGGTATAACTTGAGCAATTTTCAGAGCATCTGGAAAGACATTTTCCCTAAATGCCTGATTTATTAATTTAGTAAGAGGGCCAATAATAATGTTTTTCACAGATTTGATCAATTTAACATTCAGACCATAAATGTCGGAACTATTTTTGTTTTTCAAGTTATCAATAAGTTCTCTTATTTCAATGAATGAAACATCAGAGAATACAAAGGGGGCACGAGGAATGTGCAAATTAATTAGAAAATCAACTGGATCAGTTTGAGACATAGGGATGCTATTTGCTACATTGTGTGCATTATTTGTGTAGAAATCATTGAAATCTTGTGGTGATATTCCACCAGTTTCTGTTTTTTGTCTTTTTTTGTTGTGGCCTCTATGATTATTGATGATTTGCCATGTCATTTTAGATGGGTTAGCAGCAGTGTTTATCAAATTATCATTGGCTTTTATCTTGGCTTGTTTGATAGCATGCTGATATCTTGATTTGTATCTTATGAACTCCTGCCTTAGTTCCTGATCATTGTAATGTCTGTAAAGTTCCCCTAGAAATTTCAGGTTATCACGCATAGCCCTTAGTGTATCATCAAACCAGGAACTATGAAAGCCCTGGTCAGATCTTATAGTATATGTTTTTTCAGGAAAAGAATATTTGAAGGATTCTTCCAGGATGAACAAAAATTTACGAAATTTTTCATTTATACCTAAATTCATATCTTTTACAAAATTCCAGTCACTATTGTTGATTGTATTGTAAAAAACACATATACCATATTGTGAAATTGGCCTACATACCTGTTTCTTCATCTCAACTTTTGCAATGTATTCATCAGTTGATATCTGAAGCTTCTGTCCCAAGTGATCTGATACACCAAGGTCTATTGTGTTTCAGCACTGTGTGAGTCAATGCTAAAATTTATAAATATATTATCTAAACATGCACCAGCTCTAGTGGGTGATGTTATGGATTGCATGAAACCATAGCTTTCGAGAGTGTCCCCCAAACGTAGTGTTTCTGTTTCATTGGTATTAAAGTGTACATTGAAATCACCAGCTAGTATAATTCTTCTGTTAAGACCCACCCTACTCAAAACAGCCTCCAGTGCGTCCAAGAAAGTGTCAAAAGAGCCCTGTGGTGGCCTATAAAGAGATAAAATGAAAACATTATAATTCTTTACACATATGCCACAGCACTCAATACATCCTTCTACACTGAGATTATTTATTATATTACAGTTACTAAAGTCTAGATTATCCTTCAGATAGATGGCCACTCCACCTCCTCTATGTCCTGTTCTCGAGAAATGGGTGGTCAATTTGAATTTTTCAATTACTAATTCAATGATCTCATTGTCATAGAGCCAGTGCTCTGATAGACATAGAGCATCATAATTTTTGTCTACCAGAAATGCTTCTAGAAGTGGAACCTTATTCCTTATAGAGCGGGTGTTTATGTGTAGGACTCTTAGACACATTTTCTCCCTCTTCACAATTGTCTCTTTGAGTCCTGTATTTTCGCCACTGGTTGGCGCTGCAAATTCTGAAAATGGTTCACAATCGTATCTGTAGGCCATAGTGTTGCTGACATGTATTCATCTCTCTTTTTGATTGGGACGGCTAGTTTGAAGGAGCTGAACATTTTTTCTTTGGTTGTTTTCATTTTCTCACATACACAGTCATCTTGCATATTCTGGCTCAGAAGATAATCTGTTATGTTTTGGCTTTCGGTTTCTGGTGACAGTCCGGAAATAAACAAGTAGGCCATCCTTTGAGCTACCTTTAATGTTGAAGTGGTTTCATTCTGTCCTCTTAGAGGTTGAGGGCGCGAGAAGTTCTTCGTAAACACTGGTTTGCTAGGATTCGTTTTATTTGTTTTTCTTTTTCTAACCTCAGTCCATTTATTATCAAGAGAAGTGTCATTTTCATCTGATTTTTGCTCAGTGACATCTACTTCTACTACTGTTGTTGTAGTGTTTTGATTCTGTGCACTTGTTGCTGTAGCTGTAGCCACAGAATAACCTGTAGCGTCCGTTGCAATTGTTGCTACAGCGCCCTCTGTACCTGTTGCTACAATACTAGATGATAGAGATCTTCTGGTATTATTTTCCTGATGAATTGCGCTCACTGATGGAGATGTCACGATGAACACAGGATCATCTGACATGATTTGCTCACACTTTTGGTCAGTAGGTGGCATCGGTTGTGAACGGGAATTATTTATTTGCAATTGTTTACCTAGCTTTTTTTCGTAGTTTTCATTATTCTTTCCTGCCTGGATTTTCTTGAGAGATTCTCCTCCTTACGCAAAAATTCAGACTTATCGAGTTGAATTTTGAAATTCGAATCTCTAAGTCTCTGGAAAACGGCTTTCAAACGTTCTAAGTGTTCTTGTAGCGAGATTGAAAATACGATTATATCGTCAAGATACACTAGACATTTCTCGATTTGAATTCCGCGAAGGATACTGTCCATTATCCTTTGGAAGGATGCAGGAGCGTTCTTCAGCCCAAATGACATTACCCAAATGACAGTACTCGTAGTGTCCGTTTTCTGTGTTAAACGCGGTTTTTTCGATGTCTTTTTGGTCCATCTCTATTTGGTGGAAACCGCTTGCCAAGTCCAAGGTGGTAAAGTATTGGCATTTGCCGAGTTTATCTACAATAAGGTCAGTGATATTAGGGAGCGGATATCTATCGTCTATCGTTTTTTCGTTCAACTCTCGATAGTCGACAACAACTCTCCATTTTTGCTTCCCAGAGGCATCCATCTTCTTTGGGACTACCCAAATGGGGGATGACCAGGGGGAGTTATTCGGTCTAATTATATTTTTACGTATTTGACTTTCCACCTTTTCCTTGTGTTTAAATGGATACCTATAAGATTTGGTATACACGGGTGTTTCATCAGTGGTACGAATTTGATGTTTAATTCTGTTTGTAAATGTAAGCGCCATATCTTTATGATAGAAAATATCTGAGTATTCTCTACAAAGATTCATAATTGAGTTCTTTTCTTCGTCGTTCAGGTGATCTGTCCTGATTTTGGACAAACCCAGGTTGAATTCCGACGATTCTTCAAATCAATTTGTCGTATTTCTTTTCTAGAGAATTTTTCACCTCGAAACGGTTCCGAAAAATCGAGGGTTATAGGACTAGTTGTGTTATTCAAGATAGTGGTGAGTGCCTGACCATTTTTGGCTATAGTTAGACATTCAGGTATCTCACAGTTATGAAATTTTTGGTGGGGTATTATTATTTCACCGTTTTGTATAGAAGTATTAATTTTTATCACTTGCTCATTGCGGGCAGAAATTGTTATAAGATTCAGTTCGCTTTGAGTTTTGTGAAATAGTAGTTTAATTTTACTATACGGGGTGACCAAAAATCCCTTGTCGAAATTTATACTCGCTTGTAATATCTAATCCTATCAAACCATCAAAAACGTTGTGGAACTTGAAAAGGAATAATTTCAGGTGTTTTTCATAAGGAAGAGAAAATATAGTTGAAGTTGGCATCATCATGTTTGTGCGCCGATTTTTGAAATACTGTAGAGACAATGAAAGGATCGTTTTTTATCGAATTCGGAAACAGATTAAATGCGATTTCGGGATCTATGAATGATCTTGTTGATCCAGAATCGATGACTAGTTCAATGTTGTATTCTGGGAATATAATGTAATGCAACTCGCTTGAGTTTGTCGAATTAAAAGGAATTATTTGTGTTTTTACGTTTGATCATCGTTCTGTGGCACTGGGTGAAAATTTTCGAATGAATTATCTGCTTCCTGTTCAACATATTCACCTTCAAAATTTTGTTCGAAATAGCAAGGTTCGTTGCATTATTGATTCTGAGTAAAATTTGGGTCATATTCCCATGGTTGGTCACATTCAGCATTAAAAAGCTCTTTGGAGATAAAATCTCAATTCGGTTGTTGCTGGAAAGATGTTGACGGGTTAGGTCGGAAATTATTCGTGTTTCTCGTGTTTCTCGTTCACTATCTATGGCCTCTTTCCAACCATTACCAATATCAACAGCCTGTTGATAACTTTTAGGTAGTTCAGAGGGAAAATGACCGGCAGACAGAGCCATCATTAGGTCAGTATCATATTCATCTAGATAATTGGGCCTTTTCTTGATACGTTGACTTCTGCGTAGAGCCTCACCATCTGTTTGTATATTTTCGTCATTTGCTTCAGGAGAGTTATCATTACCATGAATATTGACTTTTGTTGTAGAATCCTCAATAGAATCATTTGGAGAACTTGATTCATTATCTACAATGATTCTATTAACATCTGATTTCTTAGACAGTTCATCAAATACTACAGATCGGGAACTTTGTACAACATTTCTGCTAGGGTCATATAGCCTATATCCATTTCCACAATAGCCTATCATGATCATCTTCTTACTGTGAGAATCAAGTTTTCCAATACGATCCTCTTTAGCCACATGAGCATATGCTGGACAGCCAAATACTCTTATTTTTGTCAGATCTGGCTTGAAACCATGCCATAGCTCAGCTGGTGTCAGCTTATTAGGCAATACTGAATTTGGTGTTCTATTATATTCTATTATGTTCTATTATATCACCCCAGAACTTCTTATCAAGTTTAGATTCAAAGATTAGGCATCTTGCTTTATCAAGGATGGTTCTTCCAAATCTTTCACTTACACCATTCTGTTCTGGATTTCGAGCTACTGTGTATGTAATGTGTAACCTTTTGAATCACAGAAGTCTTTGAAACTTTCAGAGGTATATTCACCTCCATTATCACACCTGAGGTTCTCAATTTTATGATCAAATTTAGCCTCAACCATGGATACATATTTCCGAAAATGAGTTTCAACTTCTCCCTTCTTTTCAAGAAGATATATCATTGCAAAGTGGCTATGATGATCAATAAATGATACAAAGTAGTTCTTTCCATCATGGGTAGGAGGGCTTATTTTTCCACATACATCACTTGATATGCACTGAAGGATTCTTTTTGCTTTCCGTTCTTCAGATACACTTTTCAAGAAAGGTGAACGCGTTTGCTTTCCTTGGAGGCAAATCTCACACAGTGTACTGGTAGGAAACTGTGCTGAATGTCCCATACGACGGTGCCATAACTCAGGGGTATCATTTACAACAGCAGCTGCATTCAAGGTATGCAATTTAAATTTGACCAAGTATAAGTTTTCAACTAGATTTCCTCTCATGATGATGGTATTATTTCTCATTACCTTGACACTCTTCTCAAACAAAACAGCCAACCCCTTTTTCTTCCATTCGCTTAACAGATAAAGATTGTAAGCCAAATCTTCACAAACAAGTACATCCTTTAGCTTTATTGACAAACCACTGTCTGTTTCAACAGATAGGGTTTCTACTTGGTTCGCCTTCACAACTTCACCTGCTTTAGCAACATTTATCTTGTGGGAAAAATGTTTCAAGTCAGTCATAGTCATTTCATAACCAGATTTAACTAAATGTGAAGTTGCACCGCTGTCAATTATAAAGCTAACTTCATGTCTATGTATGAACCCACAAACCTCTTCTTCTGTGTTTACTGACATTTCATGGTTGTCAGACAAGTTCTCAGATACTTCTGTGATGAAGGCTATCTCTTCTTCTTCTTGTTTCGCGACAGTGGCACTGTTTCGTTTCGGGCACTGTGCTCTAATGTGCGCTAATGTAATTTTGCTGATGACTGCCTTGACGAGTACTGTAATGATGTTGATGACTGCCCATTCCGCTGTTTCTCTGTCTGTAGCAGGCAAATGCTACACTTGGATCAGTGTCTTTGTCCATGATATTTTCGAAGATGTTATCCGCCACACACTGAACAATTATATCACGAGCAGTGGCATCCATCTTACAAAAAGCAGCATAGCCTGCATCACTTTCTTCTGGGAAGGTTTTCTCAATCGCATCCAGTACTGAATACCGCTGCAATGCTCGAATCACTCGAAACTGACACTTTTACTAAAGTTTGACATGTTTATGTGTTACCATGACAACATTGTTTTGTTTTAGATTTTCAGATAATGAACCTTTCAATAAAGTTTTTAATAAAAATTTTTTCTCGAAAACGGAGAGACATACGAAAAAATATCAAGTGACAAAAAAGTTGTATTTTTAACTGAGCTTTCTAAAAAATATATAAAATTTTTGAAAAAAGTCAGCAGCGTACATTTTTTGTCATTTTTATTCGTGACACTGTCCCCCGGGGCGCCACTGGAAGTCATAATTAACATTTAATTAGTGCTAACTGAGCGTCTTATTAAAGCTTACATCACTAGCAAATTTCAAGAAACTCGGTTAACGTGTCTTTGAAATATTAATAAAAAAAAGTTTTTCGAAAAAAACTTTGACACCCTGTATTTTGAAAACCATGCACTTCCGGACATCAGTCTCTTATCTCAAACTGCTTGTCTATGGTTCCTCAATATGCCCCAGAAGTTTTTTCCAATTGAGAGGGGACACCCTGTATTAACCTAACCATGCACTGATAAACCGGCCCTCAATGTGTTGAAACCATGTTTAAAATTATACAATTGGAGTATATGATATTGTGCTGACAAAAATAAGGAGGCATTTTGAGCAGATTCAGCTGGAAAAAGCCCACCATTTTTCTAGTTTTTGGGTCGCCCTATCTCCGAAAATATTTGAGAGCATCAAAAATTGTATTCGAATTATTTTGTTCAGTCCTGCTCAACATCATTTCTCTACAGGGGGAGCACAATAACCTCGACAATAACTATATATTCACCTCAATATCATGCCCAAACTCCAAACGAAGTTGGGAAACTAATATACCCTGTGAGCAAACCTGTGTCCATACAAAAGTTCGAACTGCAACCACTCTTACTATGTGATACTGATACATCAGGGAAGTGCTCTTCAAAATGCTTTTCAGTGGTATATTTAGGGGTGTTATTCCATCAAAAATAATTGTAATAAAACTAGTTAAGTGAATCTTGTTCAATTTATTTTCATTGGGTAATTTCAGAGTAATTCTCCAGGTTGGTTGAATAACATTGATTGTCCTAGTATTCTTGTAGTAGCAATTGTTTATAGAGAAAATCAACTATCCAATGTTTCATTATTGTTGAGAGAATTAGGGGAATCAATATTTCCAAAATTTAATGTGAAAATTAGTTTTTGGGATACTCTAGGAAAAATTAGTTAAGTACTACAAGATTTGATCGTTTTTTATTTCCAACAATTCTACATCAAAAATGTCATTATTTTAAAAGATATTCATACATTCCTTTCAATTATGCCACTAAAATCTTCAGAAGCATGTTTGCATGATTGCATTACTCGAATACAGGGTGTGCCAAACTAGATGACATGTTATAAGTAAATGCAAATAAATATATTTTTGAAATGGGATCTAGCCTTCGAAAATATTTTCACTTCTACAATGTCACTAGATCTAGTGTTACTAAAACCAATTTTGAAATTTCAAATGAAAAACACCATTCAGTGTGTATCAGCCAATCAGTAATAAATTCGATACAGTACAATCAACAAATAGTATAGTCTAGCAGCCACCGCCTGTTTTTGTTCAGTGATTAATAACAGGCTGAAACTCCTTACGTAGGCTCGGTTTGATAAGACACCCAAGTTTTTCTTCTCAAAATTCTCGTGGTAGCTAATGTAATGCGCAGGTGTGAAACATGACAATTTAGTGCAAAATCAAAATTGACTGACTAACAGTGAGGTTTTTATTTTAATGAGAAGATAATACGGTAATAAACTCGGAAAAACAAATGTCCTACAAAATGGATGGTTTGACTCGAGCGTCCGCTTCTCTGAATATGTATAAAAAAACAAAGTCATTAGAATTAGTAATAACCAAAAATTTTTTTTCATAAAGCGTCGAAAATATCTGCTTAATGAAATGGTCACATAGTCCTACAAATTTAGTGGTTCGTTTTCCCGGTCCTACACTTGGAAATTGTCGATTTTTGGATGGGAAAATGTGATACAATTTTAGATATAAATATTATTACTGGAGAGTTGACCATGCGCGAGTTATTCAGAAAGCAAAAATAATCCCCTTTTTACATTTGCTAGTTCAACAGTAAATATCGCGTATATTAGAAAAAATAGTTGTAGGGTTTCACCGGTAGGTACTTTCTTTTGGCATTTCCAAAACGAATAAATGCGAATCGCAAAATTGAATAAATGAATTTTTTTTCATATCATAGTGAAATACTTCCTCTTCTGTTTCCTAAGATATATAGATTACTAATGTTTCCTCGAGCCTTTTTCCACTTATTTCAAATTCAATATTAAATGAAAATCACCAATAAGATTTTGATTTTCTTGGATACAATAGAATGCCATGTTTATCTTGATTCAATATTGAAATCCTAATACGTGAAAAACGGCTCTAAGAAACATTACCGTATATATATTTGGAAACAGAAAAGTATTTCACCATAGTTGATAATATACAGGATGTTTCATTTGAAAAGAAATGTTATTCTTTCAATTTTGCGATTCGCATTTTTTTGATTCGGAAGTACCGGTTAAATCCCCTTACCCTACAATTCTTTATTTAATGTTTTTTTCCACCACGTATAGTTGAAGCTGTAGGTAGGGGTCAACATATGACAGGGCACCCTGTACATTGTACGAATTCAGATATACCAGTGAAAATGTTTTAGAATTTCAAACACTTTGAAAAAAAACATTCACATAATAAAAAAATTGTATTTTGACATCAACGAAATTCAATCCAAACTTGGGGAACAGTAGTTATCGCGGTCGCGTGCTATATTCTGTGGCTATATGCCACATTTTTAAGGGAAGATTAATACTATTTTCAATATAAGACGAAACTAATTGAGCGTCGACATCGGAATCCGAAGAAGATTAAGATTATATTCAATTTCTTGTACAATTTAATTATCTAGTTTTATTTTGGGTGGTCATATACTACTACAGTTCATAAAACTACGATTATAATATTTAATAAAAGTGTTGATTCTGATTGAAAATACATGGATCCCAAATTACTAAAACTGCAAATGCGAAATAATGTCATTTTCAATATTCTTGTAGGACTAGCGATACATACCCATTTTTTGTAGGACACTGTTCGTTATAGGCAGACAATCTACTAACTGAATACCTGCTTTCCTCGTCCTACAGTTATTATTGAAAAAAGTGTCTCCGGAAAATCGACAATTCTCAAGCGTAGGGCCAGGAAAAAGTACCACTAAATTTGTAGGACTATGTGACCATTTTATTAAACTTCCGATAGTCGCGCCAGATCTTAGAACGTTAGTAGTCGCGTCGGTCTCACAAACCGTATAAGGTAATTAACTCCCAAATAAATTCCTTATCGTTTTTTTCGAAAATTTTATAAGGGGAATTTTCAACAACATAATAAATGAACAAGAAAAAAAAATTGTAGTATATTTTGCTAAAAACAAAACCTGCGAGTAATACAAAGAGGGTGAAATATCAAAATATAGATCTATTACGATTGAAAAAATACTAAACAAATATAATCAAACTTGTGAAATGACATTTTTTCGGCCCCTTCGACAAACGCCAATAATTTGCTTCAAACCTCGCTTCAAACACATGTACTTATTGCACTTATGACATCGAAATCGGGTTTTGCGATTTTTTTTAGACGAAAGCTAGAAAGCAACAGCCCATTTTTCACAATTGTAGTGCTTTTCTCCTACATTTTCCACCTCCTCGTCATCAGATTGATCTATATCTGAATGTTCAACGTACGCTATATTCCTTGCACCGCTTCGTCGTTCAAAATTTATAACATATCTTGCAGTCGATCTAGCTATCTTTCGGAAGATCACATGATTGAAAAACAACGATGTGACATTTATATTACATGAAAAAACGAAAAACACACCTCAACATCGAAATAGCACTATAACGCTTTCTGCTCGGAGAAGCGTTATTTGGCGCTTTAGCTCGGGTGCTATATTTACAGATCTCGGGCGACACCTATATTATAGTGGTTGGTCCACTTACACCGGGTAACTATCAGTGAAGAAAGTTCAATCCAGGGGTCTTTAGATGTTAATTGTCAAAGTGACATTCGTGAAAGTATCAATTCCCTGAACCTGGTTGCTTTGTTAATTAAAAAAATCAAAACTTACTCAGAGAAAAATGAAACTACCAATAATAATATCTATTATTATATTATATTCATTAAATATTTACATTTGCATTGCAACTAGAATGTGAAATCATATAAACGATATCCTAATATATCCTACAATATCCCACGATATCCTCTCAGTATCCCCCTCCCAAGGGTTCGCGAAACTAGAAGATTTCCGGAAGAAAATATGTGAACTAATTTTAATTCATGACTGAAAGCATTAATTACCAATTGCCACGGCAAAACAAATTATTCAAGCAACTCGCGAAAAGCAAAATTACAGTGAGCAAGCAGAAGTGCAAAGCCATGCGAAGCAGATCTAGCAATAAACTCTAAATCCACCCTTCTTAGAGCGACCCCCTGGTATTTTGTCCTACCAACCGAATATAATTCGCAGATGGTATGCCAAAACACCCTGTATATCGATCTTTCAGCAGGGAGTACAACTACCAGACACCACTTCAGGTACCGAATAGAATTCGCAGAACCTCAAGCAGTGTTTCGGTGAATACCTCCTGTCCCCCAGACCGAATATGATTCGCAGAAAGTGGGACAGCAGTCACCCTGTATCAAGATACGATACGGTCTCCCTCAGCGCGGGTGTACCAACTCAACTGAGATTCGGCTCGAGTTGGCAGAGAGCGACCCCCTGGTATTTTGTCCTACCAACCGAATATAATTCGCAGATGGTATGCCAAAATACCTTGTAAATCGATCCTTGCAGGGAGCAAAACAGTCGGAGACCACTTCAGATACCGAATAGAATTCGCAGAACCTGAAGCAGCTTTCCGGCATATACCTACTATCCCCCAGACCGAATATAATTCGCAGAAAGTGGGATAGCAGTCACCCAGTACAAGAATGCGAATACGGCACCCTCCGCTCAACTCGTATTTCGGCTTACCTACTTGCGGTCTCAAGTGGCTGTCTGGCTCGGCAAGTCTCGGTTTTCAGTTCGCGGTATCGAACTCTCGCTCTCTCTCTTTCGGACCTTGGCTGCGGCTTTCAGCTGGTCGGAGCTCTCAAGCGTTCTGGTTGCGGTCTCAAACAGAACTGCCGTTTTCGCATCGCGATCACGGGTATGTCTCCGTTCGCCCCACTCTGCTCTCGGTCCGATTCAGTGGGGATCGTTCGAAGCGCGCATCGTTGTGAACTTGACTCGATATCATCGGACGCAAGCATATCTTGCTAATTAATTATCAAAATCATATTTATCAATTAGGACTTCGCTCTGAAATAATAATTACTAAAAACACTTCTGGTGTGTGCAAACAAATATTTACGAAAAAGAACGGAAATTCTAGTACGCTATTTACCCATAGTGTTCTCTAATCGATTCTCTATACAGTATGTTCATGAAATTCAGTAACTTCGTTACATTCCCCCCTTACTTCAAAAAAAAATCAACCTAATTTTTTTTCACCAATATAACCTTTTTATTGAAAATAAAACAGAAATTCCTAAGAAAATAGATCCTACCATACATAAAACTAAATATTTCTTTCACCACCTTATCTTCGGCTCCATAACCCTAGGCTCCATCCTCTGCGGCCGCTTTAATGCCGTGGGTGTTCGCGGGCATAGGGGCACCCACACCTGGGACAGGGTCTCTGCTTCCGTCGTCGTTCTGGTAGGCGCCCGTTGAAGGACTCGGCAAGTCCTACTCTCGACGTCCTCCTGTCACATCTGCAATGTCGGGACATCATCCCCATCTTCCCGCATCTCGAGCAGAATACTACTGCCGGGTTTCGACATGTGTTGCGCCGATGCCCTTTCTGCCCACATCTCCAGCATGTCTCATGGGTCGGTACTCCTATTGCTCGGACGGTCCCTGATGAGCTAGGCAATTGTGATTTCTGTTCCGCCCACAACTTTTCTGCCTGGAGTCGCTTCTTGGCTGCTTTAGGGGTCCAAAATTCGTCGCGACGCGGATCTTGCTCCGCTGGCACATCCAAATGATTCGGGCCGTCTTCATCGATGAAAGGGGACTCAGGACCTGGCCGGTCTTTTCCAGGTGCCGTAGAAGGATTCGGTTCCACCGGCGCAATTGGAACTTCTTTGACATCTTCCACGGTGGGAACGGATGCGGTTTCATCAGGTAGGGCTTCGGGTTCGGTTGACGGGCTCTGTGACGTCTGCTCAGGAACAGGTTCTTTCATGGCATCTGCCCAGTTCCCTCATGATGTCCTCCATGTCCTGAGAGCCGTTGATACTGAGTGTCGGACTATCCATTTCCTATGGCAACAAACATAGTTGTTAGTTACAACTTTTCTCTAGTGAGAAAAAAACTTGGCACGACGGATTTAGAGTTCATTGAACCAAATTAAACTTCGTCCAAACTTTACCTAATCACCAAAACAACGTCATTCTTTTATAATAATTCCACCTAAAACTCGCTCGCGGATTATTTTGGTAACGAGACCTTGACAACCCTCCCATCCGCGGTGGTTAACCTAGTTTGTACACGGCCTCGTGTCCCTGGTTTTCGGAGGGCTCGCAACCTCTCCCGGATTTCTGGTGGCCATACCACTCCTGGTGGTAACTCTAATATTAATTCGGTAAAGCGTTGTTTTTCCAGGAGATTGGAATGGGCAGCCGGAGTTGTTTGTTCCGGGACAGGATCTTCTCTCCTCATTCCTGGTTCGGTACGGGGTTCAACCCCATCATTTGCCTCACCCAGAGCAATGATAGTGAGAGCGGTTGGGACGAGGTTGGTTCTCACCACTGGTTCGGATGGTAGTTTTGACTCTACCTTGGTGATCACTGCCTTTATTCCACCTTGGGGTGATATCGAGCTCGATAGAGGGGTCGGTCTCCACGGTTAGCGTTCCGGAGGACCCGTCACTACGGTTGCCAGGGGTCTGCGGCGTTGTGTTAAATCTCGGGCGATCACCCGGATTGCCCTTCGACGTTGTTGTGCCCGTTCTCTTTCCTTGGCGGCATCTCGACTGGGCACTCGGACTTCTTCTGGCGTTGGTTTGGGCATGAAGTCTTTCTGGCGTTTCGACATTATAGTAGGCTGTAAGAGATACAATCACGGTTGTTGAGTGTTTCGGAGACGGGTTTCAAATCTTTGATGTGAATGTTTGAGAGCTTCTTGCCAGATCCACTTTTTAGGTGATAGATTACGGGTGATTCAACTTTGATTACGGTATACGGTCCGGAATATTTAGGGGCTAATTTTGCAGCGAAACCCTTCGTGGCGGATGAAAGGTGGTGTTCCTTCTTCATTACTTGATCTCCCACGTGACACCTCCAATCTCTTCTACGGAGATTGTAGTGTCTACTCTGGGTAGTGAATGCTCTGGCCAAGTTGATTCGGACGAATTCGAAGACCTCCTTTAGTTTACCTAAACGTAGGGTCCGGTCTTTGGGCTCTACTGTGTCGTCCTGGGCATCGTCAATAATCGGTTCTTCAGGACGGTACACAGCTCCTGGTACGTCCAACTCTCTACCGTAATTCAGAAATGCCGGGGTGTATCCGGTAGAGTCATGGCGGGCTGTGTTGTAGGCAAACATCAATTCCGGTAAGTGCTGATCCCATTTCCCATGGTCGCCATCACAAAACTGGGATATCATAGTCTTCATTGTTTTATTCGTCCGCTCTACGGGGTTGGCTTGCGGTGTGTATGGTGGCGTGAAACGGTGCCCAATCCTCAGATCTTTCAACAGGTCTCTGAACGGTGAACCAGTATACTGAGTTCCGTTGTCGGTGATTACGGTTTTCGGACACCCGAAACGGGTGATTATTTCTTCGTACAAGGCTTGGCTTACTGCCTTCGCTGTCGCCTTCCGTATGGGACGGCACTGGACCCACTTCGTGAATCTATCTTGGAATACTACCAAATAGTTATTCCCTTTACTCGAGGGAGGCAGGGGTCCAACCAAGTCGGAACTTACAGTATCCCATGGTTGACGGTTGACGGACGGTTGCATCTTTCCTGGAGTCTTCTGTTGCGAAGATTTTTACAGTTGACAAGACGGGCAGCTCCGGACATAATTGGCAATATCCCGAAACATTCCTGGCCAATAGTAGCGGCTCGCTATCCTGGCGGTGGTCTAAGCTATCCCGAGATGTCCAGCTGTGGCAGCGTCGTGATTCTCCTTCATCACGGAGGATCGAGCTGGTTTCGGGATACACAGCTTCCAGGGATCGGCTAGTTCTGGTTCGGTGAAATCGGTAGAGTCCCAGAAATGTCTGTACAGTCGGTCATCTTTTATACAATAGTCGGGATGGGCTTCCGAATTATGCTGTATATCGCCTTTCTTCCTGATATACCAGGAACAATCCTGTGTTTTTTCGATGGCGGAGATATCGGCTTCGACTGGTATCGGATGTCTGGATAATAATAATAATAATAATAATAATATTTATTCAATAAGCCATTTCACGAAGGAAAAAAAAATTAAGATATAGTTAAAAATATACGAATACACAAATGGGTCTATTGAAAAGGACTATATTCACTGCCATAACTCACAAGGATGTAAATGGAAGTGGTTTTCAATATAGCCTTTCGAAAAACAAAAAACTAACAAAATTAAAATAGACAATGCATAGTTTACCTGAAAAAAGAGAAAAACAACAATAATTATTGATAGAGATACCAACCATGGTTATTGAGAAAAAAAAACAAGTTATTTTTCACAAAAATATTCATATTCTCTAGAATCATATTTTAAAATTCAGATTCAATTTATTTTCTAGCAGTAATACTCTGATTTTCTTTTTCATACTACTTATAGGGAGATTCCTGAGTTGAGAGGGTACCGTGTTCATAACTTTACAGACAACATAAGAGAAATACCTTTGAAAAGATGTTGAATTATGAAGAGGAACAGTCAAAGAATCTTTTTTCCTGATATTCATTTTTTTTTTTTTTTTTTTTTTTTTTTTTTTTTTTTTTTTTTTTTTTTAACTTTATTGCCTCTTAAAAACATACATTTTATGGCAAGAGTATGAAAATTGTATATAATTTATAAAAATAAGAAAATAGAACACAACTAGAGTCACGTACTACTTATTTCGATTGTGGTGGGTGGTAACCTAGAAATACAAATATCGGGCTCACTCATTGACGATGAAAGAGCGTAGTTTAAGTACATTCCATAAGAAAGAAGCAATGATCTTCACAATATCGCCAGTAGGATCATCAAGAGCGTTGACCAAAGACGTCATATCAACTAGAGAATTCAGAAATGCAGGTTTCATTGAGCAGTATATGGGACAATTGAAGAAAATATGTTCAATAGTTTCCAATTGATTGAGGTTACAAACTGTGCACAACTCGTTAGGATTGATGAAGTAAGTAGAACAGTTGAGGGTTAATTTGATGGAAAACGAGTTACTCAGTCTCAACTGAGCTATACATCTTGTGAATTTTATAGGCATATTTAAGGAGATATATCGCTGAGGAGAACCATGTAAAATTGAAAAGGATTTATACATGGTTAAAAAAGAAGATCTCTGTAAAAGTTGTATGTCCTGTTCATAGAGTTTGTCCTTGAATTTCATCAGGAGAGTTTTTTTCCTGGATTTAATAAGGTCAAGAGATATATTTTCCCAAAAGTCATCATCAAGAATCTCCGTAAAAAATGATTTGACTTGTAGAACCCAATTGTACTTTGGATCACAGTTAGTAATTTGGCATTGCCGTTTGAGAATTAACTTTGGAAATCGGGTATCATTCATTTCGAGAATTTTTATCAACCAATTCAGTGTCCCTTTGAGAATATTATACGATATTTTGACCCGACCGCATTCAATTCTTACTGCATAGTCTGGTGTATGGGATGGCAGTGACAGGATCTTTTTTAAGAAATGTGTTTGCACTTGTTCAATTATGTCAACATAACGCAAACCCCAAACAGAAATACAATTAGACATGACACTGATGACTAATGAGTCAAACAAGTATAACCTTGTTTGCATAGATTCAACTTTGGTTTTAGCAAGAATTGGAAGTAATGCAGCAGTTGCTTGTTTACCTTTAGAGTTCGAAGATATAGCCATTTCACGGAAAAGAGAAGAAGACTTGAATATAACACCGAGATATGTGAACGAGTTGGTTATTTCTATTGGGACACCATTAAACAAGAACCGGTAGTTGATTTTGTGAGGGCCTCTCGAGAAGCATATGATTTTGGTTTTATTGGTATTCACCGTAAGACGATTCAAAGAGGTGTAACTCTCTAGAAGTTTAAGTTTTCTGCCCACATCAATCTCGGACTGGCTCAGGATAACAATATCATCCGCATACAAAAGCATAATGAGTTCATTAGAGTTGTCTATGTTAACCCCCCGAGCGCCATTACTCTTGAAATACTCCTCGATATCTGCAAGAAAAAGGGCGAAAAGTAAAGGGCTCAGAATTTCACCTTGTAAGACTCCCTCAGTAACATTGAATGGACGAGAAAACTCATTCTTGGCTTTAACACGCATTGTCGCTTCCGAATAAAATGATCTTAGGAGCCTAATAATCTGAGAGCTGAGACCTAAGTGAAAGAGTTTAGACCAAAGAAGTTCATGATTTATACTGTCAAAGGCCCTTTTAAAATCAACGAAAATGGCGAAAATTTTGTGCTTCTTGAAGCGGAGAGAGAAGTGTATAATTGACGATAGCACAAAAACATTATCACTACAGCCACGTTTATGTCTGAAGCCCGATTGGCATTCAGGCAGTATGTTGAATGTTTCAGTCCAATTTATCAAGCGAGAGTAAATTATACGCGTGAATAATTTAGCAATACAGTTTACTAAAGCGATGCCTCGGTAATTAGATGGGTCATTGACAGGACCTTTTTTGTGGATCATCTTCAAGATGATCTCGGACCAGTTTTTAGGGAAAGATGATTTATCAAGGATGGCATTGAAGTAGGAACACAAATACAAAATCCAGTTGTTAGGGAGACATTTCAGAAACTCGAATGGAATTTCATCATTTCCTGGAGCTTTATTATCCTTGCACATGTTTAGAGCTTCATATATTTCACTTGAAGTGATAGGGAGATCAAAATGGGGGTTTTTAGCATCAAAGAAGACTGTTTCGTCAATTATTTTTTGTGGGTAAATACCCGAATAGAAAATTTCCCATTCGTTAATATCTATGGATGCTCGCGGCACAAAGTGGTTTCGAGCTTGGCTGATTGTTTTCCAAAAGGAGCCGGAATTATTACAATTTGCGAGACTATCAATGATATTACGGTCATGGGCACTCTTTTTATGTTTCAATACGTTTTTGTATTCTTTTTTTTGTGTGAACGTCGGTTCTGAATTTTATTTTTCGATAAAGATAGGAGGGGGTTTTCGACTTGATAATTTTCGAGTAGATCATACAACTGTTAGAAAAACGTCTTTGTTTGACGGGAAGCCAGCCTAATTCGAATCTTTTCGCCGATACATGTTGATTTCTTTCCAGGTTATAAACTAACCTAATACAACTATTCTGTATTCGTTGTAATCGACTATTAACAAGATTTGTTATGCATGGACCATATACTGCGTCGCAGTAATTCATGTGAGAAAACACAAAGGTCTCACACAGTATCATTTTCGTTTTCGAATCTAAAACATCCTTGTTACTGTAAATCATTTTCATATTTGTAATACATTTTTCAATTATTTGATTGACATGTTTTTCAAATCTGAATTCTGAGTCCATCTGTAAACCAAGATTTTTAGAAACATCAGTCAGGGTGAGCTTCACATCGTTGATTTGGATATCTACATCTTGTGAGTACTTTTGTTTATTTCGTTTACTACCAAATAACATCACCTGTGATTTATCGGGATTGATTTCTAGGCAGAATTTCGTAGATATTGCACATAGAGTGGAAATATCGTTATTTATAATGGTGTTCCTGTAGTTAATCTCTTCACCTCTGAAAGAGTAATATATTTGCGTATCATCTGCGTAAAAATGACTTTTGCAGTATACTAGCGATTCTCTGAAAGATGAGGTGTATAGTGAAAATAACATAGGACCCAATATTGACCCTTGAGGTACCCCAGAGAAAACTTCTGATGGTTCAGATATATCATTTTTGTATTTCACTATCTGAGTTCTCCCTTGCAGGTAGCTTTTCATTAGTTCCAAGGAATGTTCACTGAAGCCAAGGTGATGCAGTTTCGCTAACAATAAACAATGATTGATCCTGTCAAAAGCCTTACTGTAGTCTAACAGGACAAGAATTGTCAATTGATTTTTATCGGTTGCTGTGAGGATATCATCAACTACTGTTAGTAATGCTGTAGCACAACTATGACCTGTTATAATATCACTCTTTATATAATCAGGGAGATATTGATATCATGGGGGTGTTGCTAGGGAGAGTTTGTTGATTGGGATGGGATTTTGTCTTCTGGGAGTTTTTTCGAATTACATGAGTTGTATTATTGTTAAACGAGAATAAAGTTTATTTTTTGAAGTTAGTCGTCGATTACTACGAAAGCTTAGCCAGCCGACACAAATATTGGAAGATCTAATATTTCCAACATAATCAGAAGTGGTGAACTTGCGACAAAGGATTTCTATAAAAATAAATTTTGAATTTCTGGACCTGAAATAATTAACAATATGAATGACAAAGGAGATGGAAACACACGAAATGAAACAGGCAATTCTATGGAGTTGATGGAGAAATTCATGAACATGATGATGATGATGGAGCAAAATCGATTGGCAAGTGAAGATAAATTCATGAAGTTACTGGAGAAACAGAATACACAGTCCATGCAAACATCTACGCAATTTCATATCATGCCAGACTTCAGTCATAGTATTGGTGATTTCAATGGGGAGTGCATGGGAAAAGCTGCTATGGATTGGTTAAAGAGTATCGAGAATGCTGCAACATTACATAAATGGCCATGGGAATTTCAACTGGAAACTGCCAAAATACATTTAATTGGAACTGCAAAGAAATGGTTTTTGGAAAGATCGGAGGAGATTAAAACATTTGATGATTTCAAGGTGAAGTTCAAGAAAACCTTTGATATGAAAATAAGTAAGGATGAAACGTGGGAAAGAATGAAAAGGAGAGTTCAAGGTAAGAATGAACCAATATTTTCTTACTTTCATGATAAAGTATCATTATGTCAGGCTCTTGGATATGATTTCAACGAAATCAAAGAACAAATTTTGATTGGTTTGTATCACAAAGAGAACATTCCTGGTTTGATGGCCACACGAATTGACGACAATGATGAACTTTTACATGAAATTTTGCGTTTTGAAAAGATTTCTGCTCGTGCAAATCGTTGGGAATCACATTCAACACAGAGTAATAACAGATTCAACTATGGAAGAGAAAATAATAAAAACGAACAATCTCAAACAAAACATTTTAAATCAAATCCTAAATTTGATGGAACTGTCAATGAATATCGAAGTGACAATTCAAATTCAAGAGATTTTGTACAGGGTAGTGTACAGGGAAACAACACAGATCGTGTACAGGGTGGTTCAACTGATAATGTACAAAACGATTCATTACAGGGTGGTGCTCGTCGAAAATTTTATTGTTATAAATGCAAGGAAGCGGGTCATTTGAAAAGAAATTGCCCACTTAATGGAAATAGTACTACTAATACATCAGGAAATGTTAGTCAAATAGTTTCATCTGAAGTTTCTACAAATCGAGCTACTGATACGGTCATTAACACACAAACTTTGATAAATGGTGAAGGAAATATAGCTTTACAGAATGATCCGGCAGAAAAATTCTTGAGAGACATTATTTTAAATGATCATTTTACTGTTTCTGGTTTTATTGATCCAGGTAGTGCTGTTTGTACCTTGAAGCGTCAGGTACTGGTAGATAACAACTTACCATGTATTCCAATTGATCGGAAACTATATGGTTTTGGAGGAAATGAACCAATACAATGCTCTATGTCAACGAAGGTGAAGGTGACTCTGGATGACGTTCATGAAGAAATTGATGTATTGATAGTTCCGGATAATGCACAATCGATGGACATGATCGTTGGACGAACTTTCACGGAACTTCAGGATTTGGCATATGTTCGTGTAGGAAACAAATTACATTTTGGTTATAAGAATGAAGATCCGTTTCGAGATTTAAAGTGGAAACAAGAAAGTAGGAAGAAAACTGTTAGAGCAAAGAACGACGTGAAATTGAAGAAAAACGAAGTGAATTTCATTGAAGTAGAGATCGAGAATGAATCCAGACTTATTCCAATGCTGACTTCTTCGGAGATGAAGGTAACAGCTGGGGATCGTCTCGGTGAAATAAGAGGTAACGATTCATCTGAACAATTAGTCATCAGTGACGGTAAGCGTTTATCTATCACTATTGATATGTTGAATATTGATGAATGCGTCGATTTCTCTGATTCTAAAAGACTTTTGGATCTTATTAATGAATTTCGTGATTGTTTTGCACTCAATATTCATGAACTTGGCTGTACAGACATTATGAAAGTGAATATTACGGACAATAATCAACCAGTCAGAGCAAAGCCTTATAGGTGTAATTTTGAAGATCGCAAAATAATTAAAGACATTGTTGAGGAGTGGCGTGATTGCGGAATCGTGAGAGACACAAATTCGTCATATGCATCACCAGTTATTTTAGTACCTAAGAGTTCTGGAGAAAAAAGACTTGTTGTTGACTTTCGAAAGTTAAACAATCAAACAGTGGTAAAAAGTTTTCCTATTCCACAAATAGACGATTGTTTTCAAATACTCACAGGGTGTAAATTGTTTTGTACTTTGGATCTAATGTCGGGATACTTGCAAATTCCATTAGATGAGGAATCGAAAGAAAAAACTGCGTTCACCACTCCAGACGGAAAAGCAGAATTTCAAAGATTATGTTTTGGACTTGTAAATGCACCATTTGAATTTTCAAAATTAATGTCTCGAGTTCTAGGCCCATTAAGAAACACTATAGCAGTATCATATCTGGATGATATTTTGATTGGTGCAAAAGACTGGACAGATATGTTGAACAGACTTCGACAGGTATTCAATGCGGTCAATACTGCTAAACTAACTTTTCGATTGAATAAATGCGTGTTCGGTAAGAAGAACGTGAAATTTTTGGGATTTCAACTCAGTGCTGACGGACTTCAACCGGGGGCAGGGAAGTTAGAAGCAATAGAAAAATTTTCAATACCGCGAAACAAACATGAAATTAGGAGATTCTTAGGACTGACAGGATTTTTCAGAAGGTTTGTGAAAAGTTATGCTTCGGTATGTAGACCAATTTCTGATTTAACAAAAGCGAATGAAAATTTTTGCTGGAAGAAGGAACATCAGGAAGCATTCGAGAAAATGAAGGAAATCTTACAAAAAGCACCGATTTTACAGTTATTCAATCCAAAATCTGAAAATACTGAATTACACTGTGATGCTTCAAGTCTTGGAGTAGCAGGGATATTATTACAAGAAGGAGTTGACAAGAAAATGCATCTGGTTTATTGTGTATCCAAGAAGACGAGTGAGGCAGAAAAATTTTATCATTCTTCGAAATTAGAATTATTGGCAATTGTGTGGTGTGTAGAAAGACTCAGAACAATGCTACTAGGTATGAAATTCACAATTATCAGCGATTGTCAAGCTTTAGTCTATCTTAATGCTAAAAGGACAATTAATCCACAGATCGCTCGTTGGTATGCAACATTGAGCGAGTATAATTTCGAAATTAAACATCGAAATGGTGAGAAGATCGCTCACGTGGATAGTTTGAGTAGAGCTGCAGTTGAAGAGCCAACAGAAAATGGAATGATAGAAGATGTATATGAGAAAAGGTTAGACATGTTCGTGATATTGACTGAAGATGAAAGAATATTGATAATTCAGAAAAATGATTCAAAATTGAGAGAAATTGCAGAGATTTTAGAAAAAGAAGAGACTGATAGGACGAAAGAAGAAATTAATCGCACAAAAGATTATTTACTTGATAACAACCGTATATATAAATTAACGAAAGTAAATAAAGAAGATAAATGGCTTTATGTTGTACCTGATTCCATGAGAAAAGCTACTGTCATCAAATATCATGATCAGATGGGTCACTGGTCAGTTGATAAAACGACAGCAAGTATATTGAAGAAATTTTGGTTTCCAAGTATGAGAAGATATGTCAGAAGACACATTCAAGGATGTTTTGAATGCTTGATGGAAAAAGTACCTGGTGGAAAGAGACCTGGAAAACTTCATCCACCAAGAATGCCTCAAAGACCAATGCAGAAGGTACATGTTGATCATTTGGGACCTTTTACAAAAAGTAATAATGGGAAAATGTATGTTTTTGTAATTGTGGATGCATTTTCAAGGTTTCTGAATTTGTTTCCGGTGAGAACTACATCGGCAAAGGAAACTGTCTCAAAAATGGAAAAGTTCATCAATCAATTCGGAACACCGAAGACACTGGTGAGTGATAGAGGATCTGCGTTCACAAGTGGAGAATTCCGTGAATTTTGCAATAAATTTGATATAGAACACAAGTTAATTGCTGCTCAATTTCCGCAAGCAAATGGAATTGCCGAAATAAAAATGAAGTCAATTGTACCTATGATAGTTACTTCAATAGATTTCCAAGACGAGAACTGGTGTAGAAACATACATTTAGTTGAAAGAAACATCAACGCTGCAGTGAACAAAACTACAGGATATTCTCCTTTTGAATGTTTGTACGGATATACACCAAGTTTCGAAAATGCTAAGATGGAAAACTTTGCAGTAAGAGAAGAACAGAATCAAGATCATGAAGGAATAAGAAGAAAAATGCATGAAAATGTAGAAAAATCACAAATTAAATATAAACAATACTATGACAAGAAGAAGTATGAAGGTGTAGAATTCGAACTAGGAGATATTGTGGTGAAAAGAAAAATGTCTACAACGGCTACAGGTGAACCTACGAAAACACAATTGAAGTATCGAGGACCATACGTTATTATAGAAAAACTTCAGGGAAATACCTACAGACTAGAAAAGTTGAATAAAGATACTGGGTCGAGTATGATGACGGTTGCTCACGTGTCCCAACTGAAAATTTATAAAAATCATGAAGAAGATGAAGAAGTGGATACCATGGATGAAAAAGGTGAAGAAATCGAATTTCAAGTTCCAGAAGTTGAACACAAAAATCAACTTGAGAATGATCAAAGTTCATCAGACTCAGAAAGTATGAGTCAAGATAGTTGGAGACCAGACGAATCTGCCAGCGAAGAAGGTGATTCTACAAGTGGGGGTATGAAAAATAGATTACGAAGGAACATCAAGAGACCTACAAGATTAGAAGATTATGTTTGAGGACAAACATTTCTCAGGATAGCCGAATGTTATAATATCACTCTTTATATAATCAGGGAGATATTGATATCATGGGGGTGTTGCTAGGGAGAGTTTGTTGATTGGGATGGGATTTTGTCTTCTGGGAGTTTTTTCGAATTACATGAGTTGTATTATTGTTAAACGAGAATAAAGTTTATTTTTTGAAGTTAGTCGTCGATTACTACGAAAGCTTAGCCAGCCGACACAAATATTGGAAGATCTAATATTTCCAACAGACCCTTTCGAAATCCTGATTGATTCATTGGTAGTAATGAATGATTGTCTAAGTGTAGTTGTATCTGCATGTGGAGTATTTTCTCATACACTTTCGATAGTACTGGTAGTATACTGATCGGTCTCAAGTTCTTGAGTTCAATAGGGTTTTTGATTTTTGGGATAGGAACCACCAAAGCTGTTTTCCATTGGTTCGGAAATATTCTTTTTTTTTTATGGAATCGTTGAAAATATAAGTAATATATTTTAATATATTGGGGCAACAGAATAGCAGCATGGTAACCCCTATCCTATCCACACCTTGAGCATTGGACTTGATACGCAGTAAAGAGTTATAAACAGTATTTTCATCGACAGCTGTGAAATTTAGTTCATTTATCCCATCTTTCTTGTTATTCGCGAGATAATTAATGTAATCAGTGTCGGGTCTTAGATTTGTTTGAGATGATTCTATAAAAAATTTGTTTATATCCTCTACATTTCTCAGATTATCTGGCAAATCCGAAGATTTATTATTTCCATAAATATCAAGATTCTTCAATTCTTTGAAAATAGTTTTACTAGACTTCTTGTTATTGAACTTGAACTGAAGGAAAGCTTTTTTTCCATTTTTTATTGCTCGGTTTAAGTAGTTTCTCAAATTTTTATAATAGTCCCAATGAGAATTAGATTTGGTCCTTTTAAATTTTTGTAAGGCTTGATCTCTGAGTTTCATCATCAATCTAATATTATCAGTGAACCAAGGAGGAGTTTTCTTTTTACCTTTGATAATATGCTCGGGTGCGTGTTTGTCAAAAAGACTGAGAATGAGTTCATTCAGTTTCTCAACTTTACTGTCGATGTCTTCCATATCAAATAATTGCCAGAAAGGAGTGGTATCCAAATCTCGATTGAAAGATTCTAAATGGATTTTTTTGAGGTTTCTTAGGACTATGCTATCAACAGGTGGAATAGAGCTGGTGACTGTGAATGTAATATTGATAAAAAAGGGATCTGTGGAGATGTTGGTGTTTTCCACGACATTACAACATTTTGTGGCGATTGGTTCAGTGTACAACATGAGATCTATTATTGTAGAGGAAGAGCGTTGTATCCTGGTCGGTTTATCAATACCTTGTATAAGTCCAAAAGATTCGAATATATTCTCTAAATTCTGAGATGCTGACGTACATCGAAAAAGATCAAAATTGAAATCTCCAGTTAATATAACGTTCTCATATCTCGATACAGCGTTACTTATGCTGTTTTCTAATTCTTCAGAGAACTCTGTAAAAATTTGATTTGGCGGACGATACGCGACACCGATTGCAAACTGAGCATCATTGATATTTACAGAAACCCATAACTGTTCCGTACGAACAATTTGCATTTCGTTAATAATGCATTTTTCTAAATGTTGTCTAACGTAAATGGCAACCCCTCCTCCTCTACCAACTCTACGATCAGCTCTAAATATATTGAATCCGGGCAAAGAAACAACGCTATCCAAAATATTTTGGTTTAGCCAAGTTTCTGTGATACATACTATCGAATAATCATTTTGAATAACATAATCTCTTAACTCATTGATATGCACGGACAACGATCTTATATTGATACAACCAATAGTTATATCATCCATTGATGTAAAAATTTTATGAAAATAGATATATGTAAACGAACAACAAATGGAAGAAGGTTTAGAATTTTCAAGATATAATTGGAAAGAGAAGGAAATAATACTACTACTAATAATAATAATAATAATAAGTGCCAAAGGAGATAACGCGAGTTTAGCAAGATAACTTGAGGGAATTAGGAAATATCTTTTGAAGATGCTGTGCCTAGTCGCGTTCTTCTTTCGCTTATAGAATCTGTATTGGGTGCTTGTTTCTTGCTTTTTTTCGATGGCGGTTTGATTGACAGGTACAGTTGATCGTTCTCGATGTCTTCAATGAGAACTTCGTGTGCATGATGACATGTCACAGGAGATGAAGGGGCACTGATGGAAATTCTATCCCTTTTTGCCGTTTTCTCAGGTTCTCTTACTTCCCCATTATCCTCATCACTTCTTAGTTGTTGGATAGTGTATTCGTCTCCGTTTATGATCAATTTGTTATTCTTTATTCGAGCTAACAAGTTTTTTGATCTAGCTTCCTTAAGATGTTTGACTAGAATATTATTATTCAGACGATCTTCATAACACATGTCATGGAAAACTGAAATATTTGTCCCTTTCAATTTATGGACATTACGAAAAATTTGTGTTTTAATCAAATATGATGTGAACTCGATTTTAATGGCCGATCTATTGGTATTATCATCTTGCACATCAAGCCCATAAATTACAACATTATTTTTCCTTGATCTTCTTTCCAGATTTATGCTCCGTTCCTCCAGTTCTTTACACTTCTTTTCAAGTTCCACAATTTTATTATTTTGTTCTTTAATGACGCCGATCAACTTGCTATTATTTGTATCAATATGCTCTATTATTTCCTGCTTGATTTTTCCATTTTCACACTTTAGTGCCCCCATTAGTTTGGATAGAAGTTTATTATTGGACAATTCCTCGGTCATTACTCTACAAATTTACTTGACCGTAGGTGGAATAGATTCTTGCCTTTCTACAGTGGCTTTTTTGGCCTCGTTTATCAGTTGTTTTGGAATAGTCCAACATAAACAATTGATTATTATGATTGATTGAGTGACTTACAGTTGTATAACACTCCTGTGTATTCAGAAGACACTAACTTTCACTACTAGAACTCGAACGAAATTTATTGACGTGTTTTGTATGAATTACGAGATTATATTGCAGTAACTATATTTTGGGATGTAGTATTTTCCACCCATTATAGATGCATCAGCTACTCGATTCAAAATTCCTTTTCGGTATTTGATTTCGAAGTCGAATTGCTGCAGGTACATACTCCAACGGGCTAGCCTTCCGCTTGGGATTCTGTTGTTATGAAGCCATTTGAGCGATTGGTGATCGGACAGGACTGTGAAGTGGTACCCTTCTAAGTAAGGGCGCATTTTCTCTATGCCCCACACAATCGCCAGACATTCCTTTTCGGTCACCGAATACGCCTTTTCTGGGGTGGTCAACGTACGGCTGGCATACGCAATTATATGATCTCCGTCATCCTTATTCTGGATAAGGACTGCACCCAATCCTTGGTCACTGGCGTCCGTTTGCAGAATGAAAGGTCTGCTGAAGTCTGGGCAGGCCAGAACAGGGGATTTTGTCAAGCATTCCTTTAACTTACTGAATGCTCCCTCCTGTTCGTCAGTCCACTGCCATCGATGTCCTTTCTTCAGTAGACGGTTCAACGGAGCGGCCGAGTTTAAAAAACAGGAACGAAACGTCTATACCAGGACGCTACTCCAAGGAAACGTCTCAATTGACGGACGGTGTTAGGTGGTGGAAACTCCAGAATGGACTTCACCTTATCGGGATCAGTAGAAATACCTTCGCCAGTAACCACATGGCCTAGATACTTGAGTGATCTCCTGCCAAACTGACATTTCTCTGGGTTCAGACTGAGGTTGGCAGCTCGGAGACGGTGAAATACTGCCTGCAGGATGCTGAGATGTTGTTCGAATGACTCTCCAAGTACGATAATGTCGTCCAGATAATCAAAACAGTACGGATCGAGCTCCGGACCAATGATACAGTCCATCAAACGCTGAAACGATGCCGGCGCTGCATGTAATCCAAACGGCATAACTCGGAACTGGAACAAACCTCGGCCGGGTACTGTAAATGCTGTGATTGGTTTGCTTTCATCGGTTAAAGCCACTTGCCAATACCCCTGCTTCAAATCTATGCTCGAAATATATCTGGCTCTGCGCAATTTATCCAGAATTGCATTGATGAAGGGCAAGGGGTAGGCATCCTTGTGTGTCACAGCGTTGACTTTCTGAAAGTCTATGCAGAACCTCGGTTTTCCATCCTTCTTTCGTACTATTACGACTGGTGAGCTCCACGGGCTGTTGGACGGTTCTATTATGCCTTCCTCGAGCATCTTGTCGACTTCGGTATTTATGACTTCTTGCATTCTTGGATTCTGGGGTCGGTAACGCTGTTTGATCGGCTCCGGGTTGATCAAACGTATCTCATGTTTGAGAATCGGCGTAACTCCCTTTATACTCTCAAATGGAGTTAATTCTTGATCCAGGAATGCTTTAAGTCTCCTATCCTCAGTCGGGGTCTGTCCGAGTTTTTCTGTAAGGTCTACGGTATTAATCGGGTTTAGCGGTTCGAGTAACTGGTCGGTTATCGGTTTTCCATCGATACTTATCTCTCCACCTGATAAGTCAAGTTGGAATTTCTGCGGTTTCAGAATATCCATTCCTATAACAAAATCAGGTGACAAACAGGCAGATAACCAACTGTGGCTGGAATAGTTGTATCTCCAATCACTAATTCTAAATGATGAGTGCCGGGAACTCGAGCTGGGAGACCGTTAGCCATTCTGGCCATGGAAACTCGCGTTGTATCCTTTGGGACTCCCATTTCCTGGCATTTCCGAGCCACTTCATCTCCCATATACGTTCTCGATGCTCCGGTATCCAATAGTGCCTTGTAACAGCCACCCAGGGTAAGTACAGAAACGAAGGGACGGGCATCTTCGGGACGGACGGTACGGATCGTTTCCGAGACATTTGTGGGGTGGCACTGCTCGAGTCCTAGTTTTCCGCCCTAGGGCAAGGACAGTCTCTGGACAGCACTCCCTCTTCACCACAGCGGGAGCAGAATATCTTGGGAGCCGATCTACACTGATTCCCCAAGTGTCCTGCCTGACCACATCTCCAGCATACGGCTGGTGGAGACGACCTTGGCTCATTTCTTGAGCTGGTCGTGGGTTGAACAGGTGTTCTCGACTCCGTCCTGGTAGGGTTCGTTTGTCAGGGCATGACAGCTGGGGTAGTCGGCAAAGCTTTCGTCCCGGTGGGGTACCTTGCAGTCATTGCATAGGTTTGGTACTTTTCCTGTAGTTCCCCACGAAGAAGCTCAAACTCCTTCACAGCTCGTGAGAAGGTGACAATAGCGGCAAAGTCACTCCTCTTGATGTGCTGTCGGTATTCGGGCAACAGGTTTCGGTACAGCCACATGAGTTCTTGTTCCGGTGTCATGCCTCCATGTCTTCGTACAAGCGTCTGGATGTCGGTTACATATGCTTGTACAGGCTCATTCGGTCTCTGGAGTCGGCTGCCAATCGCTACCTCTAGGTCAACCTGGTAGTTGGCTGGGAAGTAGAAAATGCGGAATAATTCGACGAAGGCTTCCCAAGTTGAACAAGCAGTCCGGTTATTTCTAAACCAGAGGGCGGTTTCCCCTTCGAATAGATTAGGTAGTACGGCTAACATCCTGTAGGCGGGTATGTTCTGAGACAGTAGGATCTCATCAAGCCTCTCCAGGAATGCTACAGGATCTCCCAGTCCATTGAACGACAATTGCCAGTCACGGGTTCGCAATGGTTCCGGAGTTGTCATCGACATGGACGGGACTGTCATCATTGGGGTAGTCATCATCGGGGCGGTTGATTGGGCAGTGAACGTGGTAGTCACTGGCGGTACAGTTACAGGTGCAGTTACGTTAACTGGGGGTACGGTGTTCAGATTTGGGAAGGTCCAAGTCGAAGTCAGTGGGACACCCCCGGGTACAGGCGTCGATGGTGCGGTTACCAACCTTCCTTCCCTGAGGAATCTTATCAGTCTCTTCCTCTTATCTTCGACTGTACCAGTGACATCCAGACCAGATTTATACAACTCTATGTCTATATCTGCCTTCTTTAGCTGATACAATCCAGCTCACTCTCACGTCAACTGGATCTTTTTGCTTCGATGGCGAAGTCTGCCCATCTGAAGGATCTTTCGGGGATTCCTCGTTCACCATTTTCAGAAATCGAATATCGGCGCGACTGACCTTCGTTAGGTATCGAACAACTATCAGCTGTCAAAAAGACATATACCGGATTTGGAAAATGAACTGGTTTTACTCGACGTCCCTATACCTAACACGTTCTTAACCCGAACTTTGCTTCCGGAAGCTGAAATATGGAGCTACTATAGTCGTATCAGGTTTTGAACTCATGGAATGAATTCCTTGTACCCAAAAACCTATTAGACGAGATACGACTCGACTTTCAGTGACTGCTGTCAAAATGACAGTTACTGACTATTCGACGATCTGCGGTATCAGAAGTTGCGAGGGAATACGGTTTTCAGTGGTTTCTGAAAATTTACGGTCCCTGCAGCTTATTTCACACGTTTCGGTTGTGAATTTCAGTCACAAGTGCTCGGATAGGATTGGGAACATACGAAATGAATTCCTGAACCTCGAAAACCTAGAAAACGATATGTAACACGGCCCTATCCTTTGAACGTCAAAATGACAGATTTCAGATGGAACCCGGAAACTGATGTGATCGGCCACTGAAAACAAGAATGATCAATTCTAGTGTCCAAAAACTCCGAATTGACTCTTTTTTTTCGACCGGGCTAATCCTATCAACTCTAGAATCCACGGAATCAGTTCCCTAACATCTAAAACCTATTCTGGGAGGGGCCACTTGCCTATATCAACAAAACTATGCCCAGCTGTCACTTTTGACAGGTACCGGATTATTTATAAAATATTTACAAGTAAACTACGGTCCCTGCTCGGGCGCCAAATTTGTAACGCTTTCTGCTCGGAGAAGCGTTATTTGGCGCTTTAGCTCGGGTGCTATATTTACAGATCTCTAGCGCCACCTATATCATAGTGGTAGGTCCACTTGCACCGGGTAACTATCAGTGAAGAAAGTTCAATCCAGGGGTCTTTAGATGTTAATTGTCAAAGTGACATTCGTGAAAGTATCAATTCCCTGAACCTGGTTGCTTTGTTAATTAAAAAAAATCTAAACTTACTCAGAGAAAAATGAAACTACCAATAATAATATCTATTATTATATTATATTCATTAAATATTTACATTTGCATTGCAACTAGAATGTGAAATCATATAAACGATATCCTAATATATCCTACAATATCCCACGATATCCTCTCAGTATGCCTCTCCCAAGGGTTCGCGGAACTAGAAGATTTCCGAAAGAAAATATGTGAACTAATTCTAATTCATGACTGAAAGCATTAATTACCAATTGCCACGGCAAAACAAATTATTCAAGCAACTCGCGAAAAGCAAAATTACAGTGAACTATTCCAAGCAGAAGTGCAAAGCCATGCGAAGCAGATCTAGCAATAAACTCTAAATCCACCCTTCTTAGAGCGACCCCAGGTATTTTGTCCTACCAACCGAATATAATTCGCAGATGGTATGCCAAAACACCCTGTATATCGATCTTTCAGCAGGGAGTACAACTACCAGACACCACTTCAGGTACCGAATAGAATTCGCAGAACCTCAAGCAGTGTTTCGGTAAATACCTCCTGTCCCCCAGACCGAATATGTTTCGCAGAAAGTGGGACAGCAGTCACCCTGTATCAAGATACGTATACGGTCTCCCTCAGCGCGGGTGTACCAACTCAACTGAGATTCGGCTCGAGTTGGCAGAGAGCGACCCCCTGGTATTTTGTCCTACCAACCGAATATAATTCGCAGATGGTATGCCAAAATACCTTGTAAATCGATCCTTGCAGGGAGCAAAACAGTCGGAGACCACTTCAGATACCGAATAGAATTCGCAGAACCTGAAGCAGCTTTCCGGCATATACCTACTATCCCCCAGACCGAATATAATTCGCAGAAAGTGGGATAGCAGTCACCCAGTACAAGAATGCGAATACTCGTATTTCGGCTTACCTACTTGCGGTCTCAAGTGGCTGTCTGGCTCGGCAAGTCTCGGTTTTCAGTTCGCGGTATCGAACTCTCGCTCTCTCTCTTTCGGACCTTGGCTGCGGCTTTCAGCTGGTCGGAGCTCTCAAGCGTTCTGGTTGCGGTCTCAAACAGAACTGCCGTTTTCGCATCGCGATCAGGGTTGCCAACTTTATTTTAATAAATACAGCATTGCTTGTGAAAATGATCGCCGAAATCGCCAGTTGAGACGAGCGAAGCGAGCAAAAAGCGCGCCGCAGGCGAAAATTTTGAAAATCGGCGATTATTTTTTCGAATCGGCGATTTTTCTGAATGATAAAAATAATATATTTTTCCCAAGTTTGGTATTGCACATTAAGATCTAAGATCTATGCATCCCAAGGTTAATAGAATTCCTTGCTCCTATCCTGCTCTATCTTAAGGTAGACATGTAATCAGTAATGACCACTGAACTCAAACGAGTTCAGTGGTAATGACGCTTTCAAGTATAAATCACTGAACTCAAACGTATAAATTCAAAATACAAGGAAAACTGACAAATCGAAAGTTTACCATCCTTGAAATCAAACAACCGTCAATTCAGTGTCAACTGTCAATACTGTCAATTTGCGGTTAACTTTGGTTAACCATGGATTAATCGGAAATGTTCTGTATGGGAAGGGAAATGCACGATTCACAAATAGAATGGTAATTTTCTCAGAAAGTAAATCCGCTCAAAATAGCCGGAGAGTATAACGAATATCGCTCAAAAAATAGCCCATAGCCGAATCATAAATAGAACCGCCCCTCCAGAAAAATATTAGCCCAAATGGCGATTAATCGCCGGGGTTGGCAACCCTGATCGCGATCACGGGTATGTCTCCGTTCGCCCCACTCTACTCTCGGTCCGATTCAATGGGGATCGTTCGAAGCGCGCATCGTTGTAAACTTGACTCGATATCATCGGACGCAAGCATATGTTGCTAATTAATTATCAAAATCATATCTATCAATTAGGACTTCGCTCTGAAATAATAATTACTAAAAACACTTCCGGTGTGTGCAAACAAATATTTACGAAAAAGAACGGAAATTCTAGTACGCTATTTACCCATAGTGTTCTCTAATCGATTCTCTATACAGTATGTTCATGAAATTCAGTAACTTCGTTACAGCACGATAACTAAAAGTAAAACGTGAGTGGTCGCGTCGGTCTCTCACACCGTGAATCAAAATATTTTCGAAATACATATCTTTGTAACATTCACATTGGCATTGTCGATTCGTCGCCCTTGCTAGAAAGGATAGCTGGAGTGTCAGATGGCTTCTCCCTTGACTTTTAGAATACCACTGAGAAAAGTGTATGGTCGGTCTCACAGACCTGGCGCGACTAACGAAAGTTTAAGCAGATATTCCTGACGCTGTGTAAAATTTCTAGATACTTCGTCTAAATAAAGAGCTGAATATTTATATTATTTATTTTCCCCGAAATTACCATTTTACATTTTGTATGTCAACTGACTCACACCTCCTGACCGATATATTTGCTGTCGTATCATCACCTAGGCGGGAGGTGGATCGCGACGGCGCTCACAATAATAATACTATCTTGTGTTTACTACTGTTCCAACGAATGTTTCCAGAATATAAAATGATATATCACACTTTCCTCCTACAAAAAATAATATATATATATATAATCTTGAACCCTTTTAGGCGTCGGGTTATCATTTTATTGTTGCTTTATGAACTTTTTCCATTCTTTTCTGTCTCTAGTCAGTGTCATTGCTTCGTTCCATTGTTTATTTCTTCCTTGTAGAATCTTTTCTATCATGTCGTTTCAGGTTTTTTCAGGTCTTCCTCTTCTTCTCTTGTTTTGTGTTTTCGCTTCATAAATTTGTTTCACAGGTCTATTGTTTGGCATTCGCTGTATGTGTCCCCACCATCCTAATTGTTTTTGTTCTATAAATGAAATAATGTCTTCTATGTCTAGTTCTTCTCTTATTCGTGTATTTCTTATCTCATCTCTCCTTGCCTCTCCTAGAACCCTTCTCAGGTATTTCATTTCAGTTGCTTGTATTCTACTTGAAAAAATATAATAAAAAAAATAATAATTACGAATAAACTGAACGATCAAGGGGCTTTATATTTCGCTTTGGCCGTTGTTCTTTATTAAAATCATCTCCTTCAGATCGCGCTGGTATTGACAAATCTACTCTACCTGATAAATTATCGGATTGATCAATAATTTGTTCTGATGTATTTTCATCAATATTGTTTTCAAAAAAATCTATGTAGACTCGTTACTGAAATATTTCATCTGATTGAGATGACGTTTCCATTTAACATTATTTAATGAAGGAATTTCAATCAAATATGTGGATTTGCCAATTTTTCCTTCAATCAAAGTGACATTATTTCTTCTATAATCTTTAACTGTGACAATATCTCCTACTTTGAATTCTATGTATCTTTTTCACCATTATAATATTTTTCGGATATGTTCTCGGATATGTTTATTGTACAAAAAAAGAAACATTCGTATTATAGCAGGAGTTCATAGCACATTTTCTTGTAGGGATTTATGTCGAAAATACAGAATTTTAACCCTGTCTAGTATATAAATTTTTGAATTGTCTATGTTTTTAAAAATAAGAATAAATTCTTAGCAAATGAAAGTATTCACAATGTAAACACCAGACAAAAACTTGATTTCCATGTTCAGTTACGTCATTACAACACAACATTAAATTGTCCATCAGTGATAGGTCTTACTATTTTCATTAAACTTCCTAGGTGCATAAAAGATATGACAAACCTCAAGAAATTCTGTAATTTGCTGATGGATTATTTAATTGAGAGCTGTTTTCATCATCTACAAGAATTTTATGATTCATGATTTGTAAGTAGTGTATTTGTATTATATTTTTGATGTCACTGTATTATTATGATCAATGGTGTTTTTTGTACTGTCAATTGTGTTGTCGTGATCATTTGTGTAATTTGTGTCTAATGGAAAATAAATAAATAAATGAGACATTTAGTACATCAATATATCAACTACAAAAACAGTTGAAGACAAGAACGTCTGACAATTCAACTGGGATAATAATAGTTATCCAAATTTTCAGCTCTAATTCCTGCATTCTTTGCTTTCATCCATGAATCGCATTATTATTAACATTGCCATAATAAATTAATTTACTCCTGTCATTTAATCATAGTTTTAATCATCATCTTTCCACGCACGATGTCTCGTCCTCCTGTGGGTCTCTATACTTATTTGCCCACTTATTCTATTATAATGTCTATTGTATTTGTTATGTTACTGATGCTGTCAATGTGTTCTGTTTTGGTGAATAAATATTATTATTATTATTATACAATTTGATGAATCTTCTTTTATTATTCTTATCTTATCCATATACCTACATATACCTAGCTTAAAGTAGGTATATAGGTACTTTTACAGACATCAATGAGCATTTAACAGTTTTTTCTGTCATGTTATTTTTCTATCTATCTATACATTTTTCACACAAAAAAGTGGAAGTATATAGCACTTTCCCGTAGAAAATCGATATTATGTTTGTTATTAAATCTCTTCAATACAATACGAAGAATTCATTGTGAAGATTCTCCAATCCAATACGAGGAATTCATTGTAATCGAGTCATTCGAATAAATTCTTTTCAATACCATGTCGTTTCTGTTCTGAAATGTGTTTGATGTTTTCTGGTTGGAATATATCTTTGATTATGTTATAGAGTTTGAATAGGATACTTTATCTCTCTGTAACACTATCGCCTCAATTTTTCAATATTCGTTCTCGTGAAACTATAACAACAGTTTCAGTGCCATCTGTAAATTTCTTTCTCGAACATAACGGAAATTCATTGAATATTCAGATTTATTTGTCTGGCATACTTTTTTCTCATCATCCCATTCACGAATGATACATTTTTTATATCAATTTATATCTTGTTGAAAGTGAATATTTGATTTCAATATAAATTCGTGCTCGTTGTTTGAACTTGGTTTCCATTCTTTATCTGAAGCCAAAAAATATACTTATAATAATAAATTTGCAATGAATATTATACTCATGGCTCACCATTAATTATTCAGTTATAAGAATGCCTAAAACGTAGTGTGATTCGGATGTTATCCAGTGAACTGATTGAAACCAGGACGGCCGCGGATGTCGCGGAGGGTATATCGGGTTACGAAACCGGCAAAACGCATTCGCCCGTGCGGCCTGCAGCCGAGTATGTTTTCCTCGATATCACCCTTATTAATGAATCGAATTTCAATTTCAAATAACCATTCGCTTTGTGAAACTTCAGCGCATCGACTTCATCGAAGGAAGTTTTTTGATATACGTAGCCGTTTCTGCGATAATCCGATATATTTGAAATTTTATTTGCCCATATATCCTAATGATATCGACGTCGTCATGACGAAAGGGCGTAAGCGCCAACATTTCAAAAAACTGTTTTTTATTGCGGATGATTGCTCAAAATCGTGTCTATCCATGGTGCAAAGCGTTCAAGCGACAAAAATTCGTACCGCGAGTAATTTGGCTTCGACTTTTCTAAGCGACAAGAATGTTCCTGTAATGAGTCGACGCGGTCGGTAGTAACCGACTAGTTCCCATAGAGAGATGTTGTGCTTACGCCCAACCCGTATTCTCGCGGTAATCCTCAACAAGGTAAGAATTAATTACTTGAATGTTTGTCATTTCATTCTAGCATGCATTCGAAGAACTTTTTGTTATCGAAATTATGGTCTAGCCCAGTGAAAAATCGATTTATTCGGTTATGTCGGTTACGCCCTTTTATATTTATGATTTCTAGGTAGGCGTAAGCGCCATCTTCCTATATCGAAAGCATTGGGCATTCAAAACCTTTTTTCAATGAGAAAACTTTCAAAAATTCGAATGAATTCCGTACCAATCTGTAGAACTGAGCAATAAATATCAAAAATGATTCATTATTTTGTCAAAAATCTTTTGATTCCTCTCGAATTTCTTTGTAAATTTTGGTTTTTGGTTAGTCGCTTACGACTCTTATTTTATTTTCAGTTTTAATTTTCTTCTCATTGAATAATAATGATAATAATGATAAATATTATTATTTAATACAGGATGATACATTCCGGAGTCGGAATAAAGATCTCAATCAACTATAATTCAATTTCTAACTATAATTTAACTCGAAATCATCATTATTATTCTGATTTGTTCGAAGGAATGCGTTGGCGGAACGATCGTATCTATCAATCAAACATTCTCATGTGGGACAAATTTCCTTTTCTGGTTTTCAGATGTCGGCTAGATCTGAAAAAATTAGAGATATGGCGTTGAAAATGAGTACTTCAGACTATAATTCCGATAAATTTGGCTGTGGCGATGGAAAAACAGATTTAAACGAGGCCTTGAAACATGATGTCATTATTGACATGAGAACTTTGCATTCATCTTCTGACTGTGATAACTTACCTCAAGGAACAAATACGCCTGCAGGAGCTTTGGATAACAATGAGATTCACATTCAATCGAATTACTTCCTACCACAAGAGAATGACCAACATTTATATGACGATTTTTTAGATCTCGATATAATTAATTCAATCCCTTCCTATTCGGAAAGTTATGGTATGAACGAATCATCCACATGTACGAAAATTTAGGAACTGATTTGTTGGAATCCAAACCAAGAAGAGACTGAAGCCTTACGAGACTGTGATAAAAAAATTGTCGATTATTCCGATACAAGTGATACAAGTGCGATTTTTGAAGATATTGTATTGACTGAAACACAAATATAAACTGATGACCGAAGTGACCATGTTCAAACTTAAAGAAGTTCAAACTCAGCAGTTCCTAGTCTAGAAAGCAATCGATCAGATATTGCATTGAACATGAGTCAAAATGATGAGGATTCAAGATCTATTTCAAATGATAGTTCTAGTTTCAATTCATCTGCCACTTCGAATGAATATCCGTTTAAAGGGAAAAAACGCAGGAAGGTACCAAATGAATCTCGAATGAACAAGAAAAGAAGTATTTCAGGAAGGCAATACCTCAATTATAAGAATGAAAAATGAAACAAAAATTTGCCAAAATCATTGCAACAGTTTCAGCGAAGAGGAGAGAACTAATCTATTTTCAATATTCTGGAAGCTGGAGAGATTCACTGAGAAGAGAAACTACATTAACGGCTGTGTGAATGTTGTACCAGTGAAAAGAAAGAGAGCACATGGGAGTTCGAGACAATAAAAACAATAGTTTTTGTTATATTTTTATCTGTTCTGTGCAGTGTATGTTGCGTTTTGTTTTTGAGTTCCAATAAAATTATAATAATTATTATTTATTTTTTCGAAGTCGTAACTACCATGTTTCATTTCATTGAAGAAAAATCAAAAGTCGTCAAGGAGTCTCAACCGACAAATTGAATGGAAATGGAAAGAACTCGATTTTTGTAAACGCCATCGAAAAAGGCTTAAGCGCCACTCGAAAACTGAATAAAGGCGTAAGCGACATTTTATTTAATAACTCCATAATTTCAAGTTCTTTTCAATATTTCTTCTTTCGTAAAGAAAACGGACATATTAAAGGTATATTCATGCGAAAGTTATAGAATATAGTTGAAATATAACAAAATTAAACGTTTTTTCGCCACCTGTAAAATTCACCAAATGTCGCTTATGCCCTTTCGTCGTGACGACGTCGATATTGTCGGATTTCAAAATTTTTTATGATTTTTTCGACTCATCAGATCGAATCAAAATTATACACAGTGAAACGATTAAACTGGATGAGTATTTTGAGCGAATAAAAAAACATGCATATTTTGCAAAACCACCCGCTACCCCCCAAACGCACAGGACGATTTCTTGACGACAAGTGGATTCTTGTTCAGGAGATGGTAGGTGACCTTTCTAGACATGTCACAGCTTTTTACCTCCGATTTCCCACCAACTTTGTTTCCAAGATAGATTATTTGACAAAACGGCTTACATGTCCCTATCGTACATTTTTAGTTACTACTTATCGATTGATATTCAATTGAAACGAATACAAGGTGCTTAATAAATCAGAATTCTTTTGTATTACACAACGTTTCTGTAAAGTTTTTACTGAAGAAAATGCGTTTTCAAAAAAACTACGAGTCTAGCGTTTTCTCGGACATGCTCCCATTTCCTCATTCGATTAATTATCGAATTCATTGCTAAAGGCAATCCATGTATCGATTGATAACCGGTCAAAAGTTGTACTGATTAGGCTTTGCGAGTCGAAACAGTCTGCCTTGCAACGATCAATCATACACTTTCATAATTCCAAGGAATTTGGTTGTTTGCTGTCGAGGATACACAGTTCACATCACATCACATGGGTTATGTTAAAAATAAAACAAATTCAACATATTGCAAACACCTTTTTGAAAAATTCCAACCACCTTTTTATGACAAATTCGAAATTTCACATGCTGAAAATAAAGGATAGGTACAAACTCAATCAGCTAGAAACATTGGAAATCAACAGTTAGTTCAGTGCACTAAAACCAGAAGAAGCTACTGTGTAAGCAGAACATGAGTTGAATATATATGGAAAAAATATATTTGTGAAAATCTAATCGTTGTGTGTTATTCTATTATCACTATGATGTTCATCAATGATGAGGGCTAAGTCAATAAAAAAAATGTATAGATGGTTTCACTAAAATAATTCACTAAAAAAATCTAGATAATCAATGATTTCAGAACTACACCAACTTGGCTTTGCCGGGGGCTTTGCATAGGAGTTAAATCTGCAATCAACAACCTACCATTATGGGGCCTACTCAGGGTTCCTATAGTAAAATTGAAAATTTCGGCTTCTGCATTAATCCTCCACTAGATCTTTCATCTAAAATGATAAGAAACTGTTAAGAATTTGCAGCAATAATTTCATCATATTTCATACAATATGTTGATCTTATGCGCACAAAAATTAAAAATCAGAAAGGGAATTTATTCTTTTATTCGATTTAATCAATCATTGACTAAACTAAGTCTGAAATTTTATCACTGAGGACATCCTACAGTACCATGGCCTCATTATCAAAATATTGTAGGATTGATATGATCAGTTTCTGGGCATCTTCAGTTAATGCTTTCTACATAATGAATATAATTCAATAATTCAAAGATAACTCACCTGTGAATAACTATGTGAACAGTTTTACCATTCTCCAAAACGATATTTTTCACATAGGTGTGTGGTAAAAGTGCTCATTCGTCTTTCACTTGTAAATAGCAACTAATTTCACAAAATCACTGTTTTTCGATCACCTGTTGAAGTTGCCCGGAATTAATGAATGAACAATTCGCGATCATCTGATCACATGCAAATTGTCTTGGAAATTTTTGCCAACTCAAATTGGTAACTCTGACTGTTATAAATAGGATCACAGTATTTTTCTTGGTGTTCTGTTGGCACGACAAATTAACCAAGTTTTGTTCGCTAATAACTTTGTAGCAAAACCACGGGTTTTCGATGCGTATCTACTTATATGATTCAATATCCTAATGAAGTTTCCCTGTTGGTTGGGCACCCCGTATAACTCTGTTCGCGAAAGGCTCGCAAGATTAGAAGGAACAATATTTTGATATTTGGACTTCAAGTGAGCCAGGCTGATCTCCTCAACGAGACACTTGTGGCGTTGAAGAACCTACTGAAAACCAATATTCTTGAAAGTGATATTGTAGAGGGGGGGTTTTGGTTGGGTTTTTCGAGTCTTACTATTCATGAAACTGATTTAATTCCAAAGATATTTTCACAATATTCTTGTGATAAAGTGTGTATCTGCAGCGTCAGGATTAATTCTTTGTTCGACCACACCCATCAATCTGGCAGTCAAAATCTGACAGCTCGCGGGAGCGAAGGTTGTTCGTGAACGCTCGCAGTCACTCGGGTCGTCTTCTTCTTTGCCTACGTCCCCTGTGCATGGTGTTGAGAAGGGTTTCGAGGTAGGGGTGTTACAATCTCCCCCTTTGGAGTACACTTACGTCCTCGTGTGTGCTCCAATAGAGGTGATTTTCCAGGGCAACAAAGACATCGAGGCTTAATGATGTCTCGGCGAGGTCTTCCATCTAGGCGTTCGGTACCTTGGGTCATGATCTCGGAGCTTTCTTCGTCAGGGTCCGGGTAGTCTGCTGTGTCTTCATCAGGTGGCGAAGGTTCTCGAACAGCTGGCCCTTTGGTCCGGTTGGCTGGAGGTCTTCCTCGGGTTCTCAAAGTTCTCATGGGTTCGGTTTCCTCTAAATCATGTGGTAGGTACGAGGTTAGCGCTGAACTATGACATTTTGCTAAAACTCGCTCTGGCTGATCCATGGATGCTATTTCGTAGGTTGTGGGAGTTACAACCTTGGCTATTTGGTAAGGTCCATCTCTGCGGGAAGCCAATTTTGAGGTATACGAATCTTTGGCCTTACTTAGAAAGTGGGTGTCCAGGAGTACTTGTTCTCCAGGCTTGAAAGTTTGATGTTCTCTCCTTCTTCGATCAGCATAAACTTTGGCAAGGTCTTGGGTTATTTCATGGGTTTCCCTAGCCTTCTGTAGAGTGTCGGCTAGTTTGATCAGGAAAGGGGTTATCTGTGGTATGAAGTTTCCTCCCTCAGTGATAACTCGCATGTCTCGTCGGACATCGTCGAGTGTTCTTAATTCACGCCCAAAAGTGAGATATGCGGCGGTATACCCAGTACTAAGGCATGCACTCGTATTCATTGCAAATCTAATTGCAGGTAATTTATCCTCCCACGTTCGGTGGTCGTTTCCAACCAAGATTGACAATTGGGTATTCATATCTCGGTTCTTTCGTTCCACCGAGTTCGATTCTGGATGGTAAGTGGGAATCAGGTGTTGATTAAATCCCAAACTTTGTGCAACACACTGCATTATTTCACTTACGAATTGAGCACCATTATCACTGGTTACTCGGCGGGGGGTTCCATATCGAAGTATAACTTCATCGACCAGAAACGGGCACAGGCTTCGGCTGATGCTACAGCAAGTGGGAAAAGTTCTACCCAACGGCTTGCAGTATCTTCTATGATGTATATCCACCTGTTTCCTTTTGAGCTTTCAGGAAGCGGTCCAAATAAATTGATAGAGATCACCTCAAATCTATGATTCATGACTGGTGTTTGAAGCAGTCCAGCTGATTTCAGGTTACGAATTTTGTAACGTTGACATTCTAGGCACTTAGAAACGTAGTCGGTTACAGTTTTGATCATACCTGGCCAATAAAATCTTGCTCGAATCTTTTGGATTGTTTTATCAATACCATAGTGTCCTGATAGGGGCGAGTCATGATACTCTTCTAGTACTTTTGGTATATCAGACTTAGGTACAACCTGTTGTGGGTCATCCTGGTCGTTAAGGGGATCATGTCGATATAAAATACCATTACTCATCAAGTATCCTCGTTCTGTCCATCGTTTATAGTCAGTGGCAGATGGATCAGGTGACTCAAAACAATCAATGATTTTCTTAACTTCTGGGTCACCAAGTTGTGAATTTCTGGTGTCATCCATAACATCTGTAGGCAGATCAATTACTATTTCTTGGAGTTTTATGTCAGTCATATCAATTGGAGGCCTAGAGAGGGTATCGGCGATTACGTTGGATTTTCCTGGGGTATAATCAATCCTCATGTTATACCCTTGAAGTGTAAGAGCCCATCTGGCCAATCGTCCTGTCGGTGACTTCAGAGTCATCAACCATTTCAGTGGCTGATGGTCAGATTGTACAACGAAATCTGCTCCTTCCAGATATCCTCTGAATTTGTCCACTGCCCAGACAACTGCTAAGGCTTCTCGCTCAGTTGTATGATAATTCCGCTCAGCGGGTGTTAGTAGGCGGCTGGCATACTCAATAGGTCGCTCATCCTTTCCCTCCCCCTGGAGGAGAACTGCTCCGATAGCGTAAGATGAGGCGTCTGTTCGCAACGAGTACGGTAGTCTGGCATCAGCTTGCCTCAAGATAGGACTCGAGGTTAACAGCTGTTTCAGTGTATCGAACGAGTGCTGATGTCGCTGGTTCCATTCCCACTTGGAGTCTTTCTTGGTTAAAGCTGATAAAGGCCTGGATACATCTGCGAATTTGTCAACAAATCTTTGGAACCAAGAACAGGTTTGTAGGAAAGAGATCACTTCTTTGGAATTTTTAGGCGGTGCCCTGTTCAAAATAGCTGCAACCTTGGTCGGATCTGGCATGATTCCATCTGGTATTATCAGGTGTCCCAAGTATTTGACGGTTGAGCGAACGAAGAAACATTTTGGTCTATTCAATCGAAGTTTGTATACCTTCAGTCGAGCAAACGTTTGCAACAAATCCTGTATGTGCTTCTCAAAGCTTTCAGACAAAATAATCAGATCATCCAGATAAGCCAGGATGGTGACATCAGGGAGTCCAGTTTTAAAACGATCTATTAGTCTCTGGAAAAAGGATGGTGCGTTTTTAAGCCCAAACGGCATCCTAGTATAACGGTAGATCCCAAATGGACATATAAATGCTGTCTTATCTCTGTCACTCTCTCGTACTGCTATCTGATGGTATCCAGATCGCAAGTCTAGAGTACTCATATAAGGAGTTCGTTTGGCTGTATGGAGTAAATCATCGATTCTCGGCAACGGATATTTGTCTGAAATTGTTATGTCATTGAGTGCCTTATAGTTGACACATAGACGAGAACCTCCATCACTCTTTGGAACCAAAACTACAGGTGAGGCGTATGGTGACTCACATTCTTCCACGACTCCATCCGCAAGAAGTTGATCCAGCTCTTTCCGAAGCTTAAGTTTACTACTTTCTGACATACGGTATGGTGGGGAGGATATGGGTATGTCACAAGTTAGTTTCATGGAGTATTCCATATATGGTGTTGGTTCACCATGTCTCGAGAAAATATTGTGATTTTCTTGAAGAACAGTATTGATTTGTTGTTTTTGGCATTCGGATAAGTGAATGGCTTCATTATCTCTGAGATCAACATCTTCAAATTCGATCTTCTCAATGGGAACATTTCCAACTGGCAGGGCAGGTGGTTCCTCTTCTTCAAAAAGATTATGATGCTCTGGGGATTCGCCAAAATGCCATTGACCATGTGCCATATCCAATATCATATTGGACAATCTAATGAAGTCGAGTCCAAGAAGAGTTCTGCTCTTCACATGTTCGGGTATGGCTAATAATGTTATCGGAATGACTTTGTGATTCAACGTTATTTCAACGTCAAATGATTTAGCATTTACTTCACGCTGAACTCCATCGGCGAGTGTCATGAGTAGAACTTGTTCAGTATAAGGTACCTTCTTCTGCAGCAAAATGTTGTACAGAGTTGCACCTGCAACACTTCTTTTGGCACCCGTATCTATATATGCATATCCATTGCAGTTTAGTATTTGAACACGTACTAAAGAAGGATACTGTGTTTCATGGGAGAATGACTGACAGAAAAATTCAGCTTGCATGGTGCTAGTCATAGTTTTTCCAGATGTCACAGTTGTAGTAACTCGACAGTCAGGACAGTTGCTCTTGATATATTTGGGCTTCCCACAACCATAACAGGAAATTGCTGTCGATGAACTTGAAGAACTGTGCTCTTGGGTTGTGCCTGTTGGAGTGGCATTCTTTACTACTTCCCGAGCTACTTCCTTTTGAGAAGAGTCACGCTGTCGTTGGAGTTTTCGGCATTATTCTTTATTATGACCATAGTTCTTACAATATGAACATTGAACAGAGGATTTTCTATGACTGGAAATACTTGGTTCAGTTTTGGGTTTCTGGGAAAAACTTTGAACGTGATTTGAAACTTTCTTTTCAGTTAAGGTTTGTTCTACTATACGAACTTTCTCTATGGGTTTGCCAAAGGTATCAAAATCATTTCTGGATAGTCTTTTTCTAATCCTGTAATGTAATAAGCCATAAATCATATCAAGTTGGACAATTTCAGGTAAAACAGGCGTTTCCGGTAACTGTGCAAAGAGTGAACGGATATGACTAATGAATAGTTTTGTTTTCTCGTTTTCATCTTGTTCACGTGAGAAAATGTCTTTATAAATCTGATATGCTGGTTTTTGTGTACCAAAAGCATGTTTGAGAGCTGCAATTGCCTCATCAAAAGTAGACATTGAGGACTTAACTCCTTGCCACCAAGTTCCAGCAAGTCCTTCGAGGAGCATAGGAAATCCTTTCAAAGCATTTTCATCAGTTATATTGACACATGTTTTGTATACTGTGATTGCATCGAGAAAAGAGTTTACATCCGCCTTACTTGTACCATCAAAACGAGCAGTGCACTTTGTAAAGTTACCACTTTATGTATTAGGCTGCTGTTGTCCCATCAAACTTGTTAGCAAGTTCTGAAGAACATCTTGAGTCATTACAATTTGTTGAGCCATGTCACTTGAGTTTGTAATACTTGAGTTTGTTTCGGTTACACGACCAGAACGTTGTTCCATGCAATGGTCACCTTTGCGAATGTTCAAAAACACTTGGAAGTTTGGATAAGTTTATTTTCACTGAGTTCACAGTTAGTTCTCAACACAGCAATCGTTGGTGAGATGGATTTTGTATATAAAATCGGTAAAATGACTCACTTTGCAGATCGAGTGCTTATTTACAATTTCGAATGTTTTAACTGACACCGAAAAGTCAACCCCTAGAGTTGCCGGACCCACAGATATTTTTGTTATGGTAGTATAGCCGCTGCCACCAGGTCAGAATTAGGTTTTAGATCTGCTCTAACCAAACAGATCTTGTATTAGGCAACCCTAGAGTATAGACAACTAAAACTAACTCAATTCTCAGGCGCACTGGTTCTATTCCTCCACCAGGTTATAGCTCTAGGAGGGTTAGGTCCGGCTACGGCTTCTCAAATGCGTAGACTTTAGAATCCTCTTGTGAAAGGGTAAGGGAGTTTTCCACAAACAAACGACCAATATAAACCAAGAGAAAAGGTAAAAGGTAACTTTCATTAAAAAAAAAACTAACAAAACTGAACAAAAAAAAATGAATTGATAAAATAAGTAACAGCAATTTAATTATAATGCAATATGTATTGAGATGAAATTTTGAAGAGATATGTAGTATGAATAATGATTGAACGCTAGTAAGAAATTCGCATAGATAACGAAAAGTAACCCTCGAACGGGCAGAATATCTAAGAGGCCCACTTAGTTATTCCTTCCCGTTTGTATACTATATACCAATAGAAATAAAGAATCAAAGTTACTTAACACCCAATATATTCCAAATAACAAAGGGAACCCGGTTCTCAGCAAACTGATGGCAAGTTAAAGCAGTGCCCTATCTCGACGTGCCCTCCTGTATTAAAATTACAGCCAAAATTCTACTAACTGAAGTCACTCTTACTAGTACTGGAGCCACCAAAACTTTTCACTCGAAACAAAAAAAAAAGAAATCTCAAAAAAATCACCAAAACCCTTCTAAAATATATCGCGCGCGACACTTCAAACCGGACTTCCCGAAGTCCCAGGACCGACTCCCTCTTTCGCGATATTTTTCCTCCGCATCCCCTGAAATGCTGATTTTGAAGTTTTTGGCTGAGCGCAAATTCAATTCAACCAATCATAACGCCCCAAGTTAATCAAACTTAAATTTAAGATATGGTACCAGTATGTCCCTCTACCGACAAAGTACCGAAACGCTTAGAAATTCTGCAGATCTCGTACCACATGCGGTTATAAATCGTGATTTTGTTGGTTCCAATCATAACTTGAGATGTCGCTAGTATGCAGATTTCTCGCGTTAATCCTCTGAATTTTGTTTGCGCTGGTTACATTTGACACAATGTAACAATTTTGGCTCAAATCTCGTTCTCAGGAAGTCTTATCTCTCGTAGACGCTGACTTCGTTAACGATTATTGATTACGAAGAAAACCTGCAAGTGTCTGAATTAACAATGCCTATTTTATTCACATCGAATGATGGCAAATAAATAATATTCTTCAACGGAGGTGCAATTTCCAATATAATTGGAAATTTGAATTTCAACTTTTCGAAGTTCCCTTTGTTACCTCAGTTCATTTATGAAAACCAAGAATTTCACATAATATTGTGCTGTACACCTCACTAGTTGATAAGATATTAAATTATTTTTGAATAGGCCGAGCGGATTTGTCCTATATGTGAGGTGGTAAGCTACAGATGTTTTTAGGGTTCGGTTTTACAGGCGGATGAAATAACAATGGCATCGATTAACTTAATATAAACATGAAGTATTTATTCAAAAAATATATATATGGTGGTCTACTGACATATAGAAATATTATCAAGATTTATGAGTACTCCTGAAAGAACCATATTAATTCACATAAAAGAATACAAAATCGAATTTACAATCATACAGGTAATTATCCCATCAAGTTCAATACACAAAGCTATTTTATCGGTCACTCTTTTGGTAATCAGAAAATCCTACGTCAAATACTTTAATATTTTTTGAATACAATCCTGGCTACTATCTATCCGACAAACGACACCCTCTGATATGAATGGCATAATTCCCTAACATGTGCCTTTTAAACTTTTGGGTCAATGATCTGAGATATTTTCCTACGGGCATTTATATAGACTGGTTTTGGGCAACTTACATATTTTGTATCTGGTTCACTTTTCACTTTGTTTGGAAATTCGCGACACTTGCAAACTGACTGATTTAAACTGAGAAAACTTTCAACTGTACAATTTACTTTTATAAACACTATTGAGCTTCACTTTCAGCCTGAAGACTAACTTTTGCAATGTCTAGCGACAACTTGCAAAACGGACAAAGTATGTTCTGATGTCTGTCGACAAAGAATCCGCTACTTAGAAGTCCGTTAGCTTCAAAACAAACCGTGGTGACCACGGTATTAAAGAAACTTAGCTCCTCCGAGCCATGATTGTGACTGCTGACTACTGACTGCTCTCGATTGACTTTCGGTCATCATTTTTATATAAAAATTCACCCTTTGTTACTATCAAAGCGGCAATTCGACAAAAGAACACGTGCACCATATTTTGTCATTAAGTTCCAGATTTATGGCTTTGTTTTTCTCTGTGATATCAAATTTTAAGCTATTTACTCCTTTTATCAGTGCCCTTTTGGGTCATTTGTACATAAATTCTTGGCTTTATCATTCTAGTTGATAAACGAAGTTGACCATAACTTATATTTTCGGCGCTTTTGAGATTAATCTGTTTATGACTTGATATAGGCCACCTGCAGTAATATTTCTTCTTTGGACATGATTAGTTTATCTGTATTTGACATTTGATCTTTGATTACTTTTCACAATCATGATGCATTATATCCGTGCCCAGCACAATATAATCCTATATTAAATAGTATTCCTTACACCTACAGGGTGTTACACTTCACTACACACTCATTTACACAATGAGATATCTCTGGTTCGCAGTTATCAAACTCGGCCACTAAGTTGGAGCGCCAGTTGTAGAGGGGGGGTTTTGGTTGGGTTTTTCGAGTCTTACTATTCATGAAACTGATTTAATTCCAAAGATATTTTCACAATATAATGAATAAAGTGTGTATCTGCAGCGTCTGGATTAATTCTTTGTTCGACCACACCCATCAATCTGGCAGTCAAAATCTGACAGCTCGCGGGAGCGAAGGTTGTTCGTGAACGCTCGCAGTCACTCGGGTCGTCTTCTTCTTTGCCTACTTCCCCTGTGCATGGTGCACAGTGGTGTGTTGAGAAGAGTTTCGAGGTAGGGGTGTTACAATATAGGAAATATCTATACATTAGGCAAAGCACAAAATTCTCCGATTCTGGTAGAATTTCTCTCTTATTTACGAAAACAGTCCATATTAAAACATATAAAAAACCTTAAGGGTAGTGGCGTTTCCATAGCGCATGATTTATGTCCAGCAGATAGGAATGATCAGAAGATTCTGAGAGCACATTTGAAGACCGCAAGAGAGCAGAAATTGGATGCAAGAATAAAAGGCCAAACTTTAATTATTGATGGTATAGTATTTATACAGTGAAAGATCTAATAGATTTGGAAAACCAAGAACCAAACGTTGGTGATGAGGATTCAGTTGTTGAAGCGGAAGATATTTCATCCATAGCAGAAGATAAAACTACTAACAATAAGAGAAAGCGAATGAAAATCCAGTACAGTCCGAAGAATCAGAATACAACCACTGATGGAATAAGGCTTACCCGTAGTCAAGCAAAAAGTAACTGATTAGTATCATAGAAAAAATCACCAAAAGATTTATTCTCAATGTTTTTATTGACAAATTATTGAAAATTGAATACTATATATAATTTGAATACACTCTTTTGTTATATGTATGTATATTTTAACGAAATGAAATGATATCGGGAAATAATTTACTCATAGCCCATTTGAATGTTCGATCCCTATTGCCCAGTATGAATGATATTAGGATGCAATTTGATACGAATAAGTATGATATATTTGCGTTAAGTGGAACATGGTAATTGTAATGTATTTGTTTATGTCTTATGTCCTGTGACTTCTGTGTCAAAGATTACTTTTATTTGTCCTGACATTATCCTGTCATATGTCGCTGTGATGTCATGCTAGAACCGTCAGGGACAAAACAATGTATGACACTCTCAGGTATAACATTGACGATAATTAGTTACCTAATTATATGTATAAATAAATAACCCACAGTGTAACTTATATAAATAAAACCTCCAGTATCAGAAACAACAAGATATAACATGGTGGCAGCTGGTAAATGCGCGCTGCGGGTTATGAATTGAGGGTATGTCAAGAAACCCGAATCTAAAAAAAATACCTGACATCGGAATATAACAAAATGAGTGATCCAAGTAGGATACCTACTGAATTCAGTTTCACGGGAGATATCGTGAACAACTGGTGGTTATGGAAACAAAAGTTCAATCTGTATTTGTTGGCCAGTGGAAAATCTGAAAAATCAAATCAGGTGAAAATAGCGATTTTGTTAAATCTGATGAAGCAATCTGTGTCTACAATACGTTTGAGTATTCTGAGGGAGAGGATTCATCTCAACTGGATGTTATTATAACTAAGTTTGACCAATATTGTAATCCAATAAAGAACCCTGTATATAAACATTACAAGTTTTTTAAACGTGATCAACAGCCTACCGAGACCGTGGACCAATTTGTAACTGCGCTTCGTCATCTAGCTTCAACTTGTGAGTTCCAGGAGAAGGACATGCTCATTCGTGACCGTATTGTGCTAGGAATAAGGGTTGCCCGAGAGTAGTGTTGCCACACAAAAAGAAATATCAAAAGAAACTGCTCAAGTGAGTGCAATAGACTCTAGATATAGAGGAAAAAACTTCACTCAATATAGAGGTACTGGACTTAAAAAATCAGAAAATCGGCGGGGTAGCAGATTCACTGAAAATAAAAAAAGATTTGGAAATGAATCTGAAAAATGTATGAACTGTAATATAGACCATGAAAGAGGCAGGTGTCCAGCTGTCAATAGGTACTGTAGTAAGTGTAAAACTAAAGGACACTACAGAAAGTACTGTTATAAACATAGAGGACATGTGCATGGTATTGAGGAAGAATGTAGTTCTGATGAGAGTGATGGTAGTGAATCATATCAAATTGTCTGGACCATTGAAAACACAGAGGTACACTCAATTGAATGGTATGAACAAATAGACATTGCAGGAAGCATAACTAGACTAAGAATAGACACTGGGAGTCAAGTGAATATTCTTAATTATAGTGACTTTGGCAAACTGAACTACAGTGGAAAAGTGCAAAAATCAACAACAAAACTTTCATCATATTCAGGCCATGGAATTGATGTTCTGGGTCACATAGCAGTTAACTGTAAATTCAAAAATGTTGATAAAAAACTTTTGTTTTATGTTTTGAGATCATCAGGACATTGCTCAATACTTGGACTCAGTGGTGCAAACGAACTGGGTATCATTGTAAATAGTAACTGTGTGGACATAATACAAGGTGTTCAGGACAATTCCATACAAAAAATACTCAGAAAACATAGAAATGTATTTTTAGAAATTTGGAAAGTTCAAAAAGATTATAAAATTACTCTGAATGACAATGCAGTCCCTTCAATTAGCGCTGCAAGAAAAATATCACTTGCTCTAAAAGAAAAAGTCAAGGCTAAGCTAGATGAAATGGTTACTGAGTACATTATAGAACCAGTCACTGAACCTATTGATTGGGTTCATCCTATTGTAATAGTGCCAAAATGGAGATATACGTGTGTGTATGGACCCTCGTTCTTTAAATGTCTATATAAAGCGTGAAAATTTCCAGATACCCACAATAGACACCTTGTTTGCAGAGTTGTCTGGTGCAAAGTATTTCACATTGCTGGATGCATCTTCTGCATTTTTGCAAATTCCACTCAGTTATGAAAGCTCACTAATGTGCACCATAGCAACAAGTTTTAGCAAGTATCGCTATCTCCGACTGCCATATGGAGTTTCTTCATCCCCAGAAGTTTTTCAACGATTCATCTATGAAACATTGGAAGGTATCTCTGGAGTCATAGCATATTTTGACGACCTATTAGTTTTTGAACAGACAATGGAGGATCATAATAGAAACTTGGATAATGTGCTAACAAACATTTCTAAAAGTGGACTTACTCTGAATAAAGCAAAATCAAAATTTGCTGTATTCAATGTGAAATTTCTAGGTCATAATATCAGTAGTAAAGGCATAGAGCCAGATCCCCATAAAACACAAGCAATTTGTGACGTGAGGATTCCAGAAAATAAAAAAGATCTACAAAGATTTTTAGGAATGATTGTTTACTTAGCAAAATTCATTCCCAATCTATCCAATGAGACAAGCACGTTGAGAAAGTTACCAAGCAATAAAGATGAGTGGATATGGACTGAAAATGAAACACAATGTTTCAACAACCTCCTGGCAACCTCCAGTCCTGGCATATTATAACTCTTCAAAACCTACAAAATTATCAGTAGATGCCAGCCCTTATGGACTAGGATTACTGATAAGTCAGAAAGGACACCCTATTGAATATGCATGTGCATCCTTAACACAAACACAACAAAAGTACAATCATATAGAAAAATAACTCCTTCCACCATTATGTGTTTGGACAGAAATTGAAAATTGAATCAGATCATCGTCCCCTGATAGGCCTATTGAAAAAACCTTTAGATGAGCTATCACCAATAGGCTCCAGATGTTAGCTTTACGACTTCTGAGATACCAATTTGAGCTAGTTTATGTACCAGGCAAGCAGCTACAAGTTGCTGATACCCTGAGCAGAGATCCACATCAAGAAAAAATTGACACTGATGATTTGGACATAAGGCTCAAAGTTCATTCAATAATATCAACATCCCCAGAAAATGAAAAAAGGCTACAAGATGCAACTGATGAAGATCGAGTGTTACAAAAAGTTAAGTACTACACTTTATATGGGTGGCCAAGACATGAATCAAATGTACCCCAAGAAGTTAAGACATATTGGCCCATAAAAAACTACATATACCTACATAGGAACATTCTGTTTTATCAGAAGAAAATTATTATTCCAATGTCTCTGCGACAAGAATTTTTACAACTCATACATAAAGCTCATCAAGGAGTGGTGTCATGCAAGAAGTTGGCTGTAGACTCAATTTATTAACCAGGAATAATGAGAGATGTGGAGGATTTTGTGCTGAGTTGTATTACATGTCAAAAATACTCCAGAGCTAATTTCAGGGAACCACTCACACCACATGATATACCTGATTTGCCATGGCAAAAAGTTGGTGTAGACTTCAAGTCACTAGGAAAATTGAACTTTATAGTAGTAGTGGACTACTTTAGCAAGTTCACTGTAGTGATCAAACTGATTAGCAAAACAGCAGAAAGTGTGATTTCCACCCTAAAAAACATATTTGCCATCAATGGAATCCCACAAGAAATATTCTCGGATAATGGCCCCCCATATAATTCTCAAGACTTCTACTTATTTGGAAAAAAATACGATATCAAGTTGACCACATCTAGCCCTCATTATCCCCGTTCGAATGGAATGGTTGAAAGAACAATACAGACAGTAAAAGGATTGTTAACTAAAGCAAATGAAGAAGGTATAGATCCATGTATACCCATATTGAATCATAACACAACACCTAAGCAAGATAACATGCCTTCCCCATGTGAACTTTTAATGGGTAGAAGGTTGAGAACTATATTACCAGTAGGTAATAAGTTACTGGAACCCAAATATTCAGTTATAGGGATGAGGGATAGATTGAAGGAAAAACAAAATGAACAAATATTCCAATATGACGAGGAACCAAGGAATTGTCAACACTCCTGCCTGCTCAACCAATTCTGGTTCGACATCAGGTAAGAGGATGGAAACCTGGAGTTGTTGTCAGCCAAAATGGACCACATGACTACAATGTTAAAATAGATGAAGGTACATATAGGAGAAATAGGCAACAGCTCAGACCATTGAGGCTGTCTTCCCCAAGGAGTCTACGAGGTTTCGAGGAGGATCCAAATGTACAGGCTGCAAGTGAAGCTGAGCAGGATGTGAAGGAAGGCCCTATAATATCACCAGGAACTTCATCAGGGACATTTAGCAGGAAGTACAGAAGAATTACCCCACCTAAAAGCGTGCCAGGTGAAACAAGACTATGCGAATCTGGGACCACCACCAGATCTGGACGATTGGTGAAGGCCCCCAAAAGATTAGATATATATAACTTCCTATTTTTGAAATTTAATGTTTTATTTTTTATTTTTGAAAGGGGACATGTAATGTATTGTGCTGGGCACGGATATAATGCATCATTACTGTGAAAAGTAATCAAAGATCAAATGTCAAATACAGATAAACTAATCATGTCCAAAGAAGAATTATTACTGCAGGTGGCCTATATCAAGTCATAAACATATGAATCTCAAAAGCGCCGAAAATATAAGTTATGTTCAACTTCGTTTATCAACTAGAATGATAAAGACAAGAATTTATGTACAAATGACCTAAAAAGGGCACTGATAAAAGGAGTAAATATCTTAAAATTTGATATCACAGAGAAAAACAAAGCCATAAATTTGGAACTTAATGACAAAATATGGTGCACGTGTTTTTTTGTCGAATTGCCGCTTTGATAGAAACAAAGGGTGAATTTTTATATAAAAATGATGACCGAAAGTCAATTGAAAGCAGTCAGTAGTCAGCAGTCACAATCATGGCTCGGAGGAGCTAAGTTCCTTGATACCGTGGTCACCACGGTTTGTGTTGAAGCTAACGGACTTTTAAGTAGCTGATTCTTTGTCGACAGACATCAGAACATACTTTGTCCGTTTTGCAAGTTGTCGCTAGACATTGCAAAAGTTAGTTATCAGGCTGAAAGTGAAGCTCAATAGTTTTTGTAAAAGTTAATTGTACAGTTGAAAGTTTTCTCAGTTTAAACCAGTCAGTTTGCAAGTGTCGCGAATTTCCAAACGAAGTGAAAAGTGAACCAGATACAAAATATGTAAGTTGCCCAAAACCAGTCTATATAAATGCCCGTAGGAAAATATCTCAGATCATTGACCCAAAAGTTTAAAAGGCGCATGTTAGGGAATTATGCCATTCATATCAGAGGGTGTCGTTTGTCGGATAGATAGTAGCCAGGGTTGTATTCAAAAATATTGAAGTATTTGACGTAGGATTTTCTGATTACAAAGGTGACTAATTAAATAGCTTTGTGTATTGAACTTGAGGGGATAATTACCTGTATAATTGTAAATTCGATGTTGTATTCTTTTATGTAAATTAATATGGTTCTTTCAGGATTACTTATAAATCTTGATTATATTTCTATATGTCAGTAGACCACCATAGATACTTTTTTGAATAAATACTTCATGTTTATATTAAGTTAATCGATGCCATAGTTATTTCATCCGCCTGTAAAACCGAACCCTAAAAACATCTGTAGCTTACCACCTCACATATAGGACAAATCCGCTCGGCCTATCCAAAAATAATTTAACATCTTATCAACTAGTGAGGTGGGCAGCACAAATGGTGTCAGGTGTGGGGTATTACAAAGCCTTATGTGCAGCACAAATTATGTGGGGTCTTACAAAGCCTTATGGGCAGCACATTTGGTGTCAAGTATATTACGAGTTTTATGGTAAATATAGGCGATCCCTATACCGTTGGGTGAAATAACAGGCATAGAAACGAAGTTAGATTTTGAAGAAGCAGGTTCAGAGTTGAGATAAAATTTGTGTCAAATAATTTAGCAGTAGAAAACCAAAGAGAAACTGAAATGGCTCGTGAAATATTGCTACCAGTATCAATAAATATAGATTCTATTCCCTTTTATGCAGGACAATCGAATATAAACGATTTTATCCAAACTATCGATGAAACGGCTATTATTGCACATTGGACGGAGAAACAAAAAGTAGCAATTGCACGAATAAAATTAAGGGGACTGGCGAAACAATTTCTTGAATCAGAATTAAGTTTGAAAATCACTGAAGACTGGAATCTTTTGAAAACCAAGTTGAGAGAGCATTTTGCAGTAAGTCAGATACCAGGACAAGCTTTGAGAAATTTTTTGGAATGTAATCAAAGGCAGGGAGAAACTTGTAGACAATTTTTGGTTAGATTGAAATTATTAGCGTTGAAAACTCTCACGACTACAGGAGACGAAACGGTGGATACGGTCCTGAAACAGAAACTCGATAGAGACATAACAACCCAATTTGTTATGGGATTGATGAACCCTGTCCGAAAGCGAGTCTTATCTATTCAGCCTACTATTATCGGAGAGGCCTTGAAAATCGCCGAACGGGAAGAGACAATTGAAAAGATTACGGAAAATCAAGAACGCTTTGCCTCTGAAGTAAGAACTACGATATCATTTAGGGAAAGAAAGTGTTATGAATGTCACAGGGTGGGCCATAAAGCGAAAAATTGTAGAAATGGTTTTAGAATTGGAATTGAGGATAATATTGGAGATAACAACTGGGATGAGAGGGTGATATGCTATGGTTGCAGAAAGAAAGGTCATATTATGAAGAATTGTCCGAATAATAGCGTGATTTGTTATAACTGCAAAAATAAAGGGCATTACGCAAAAACATGCCCTGTGAGAGATCGTAGGCCGGTGACTGAGACAAGAGGGAATTTAAACGGGAATGCAACAATAGATAAGAACGAAGCGATACAGATTTACACATGCGATAATGAAAGGCCAAGAAATACAGCATTGCTAGATATTGATGGAAAACATCGCACGGCACTTATTGATAGTGGAGCAACTGTATCTTTGATAAAAATAGCGATGTCTAAGGGATTCAAAAAGATTGATGATAGGAACGGAAATAAAGATAGTATTTTGATGGACATTCAAGGAAATTGTATACCTAGTAAAGGGAAAGTTTTAGTACCAATAAGGTTAGGCGAAGATATAGTGATAGAGCATGAGTTTATTGTTTTGGAAAATGGAAATTTTCGGACGGATTTCTTGATAGGGTTAGATTTTCTTCAAAAGTATGAAGTTAAAATTGATTGGGGTCAAGGACACATGTTTATAGGTGAACAGGAAATTGAGCTTATGGAAGAAGGAAAATTAAAGGAAGTTGATATAGTAAAACAAGTTATGGAAGAGAGATTGAGAAGCATGGAAAGGCAGATTACAGAACTCAAGGAGATTATAGTTCGCCAAAATGAGGTAGCTTCTAGAAAAATCCAAAAGGACGATGAAACCTTGTCGTTTGCCGCGACAAATGGTTTCCCTGTACAGACAACGGCAAATTGTTTGACAGACAGCAGGACAGTCCATCAGGAAAATTCAAAAAAGTTACGACCTGAAGATTGGACAAAGAACCGATCAGGTACAAGAAGGGTGAATGATATCAGAATTGAGTATTCTGATAACAAGAAATCTCCTGACAGAGTTCACGAAAATCGTAGGAAAAATAAGTGTGTACAGGCGTGTCCGATAAAAACGGAACGTAGTACAGGTAGGCGAAATCAGCTTGAAAAGGAAGCTGAGACTCGAGATAGAAAAAGTAAGCTGAGTTTGGAAGGACGGAAGCAGATCGAAAAAGTTTCGAGAGATGAGGTTAAAGTGATGCGAAATATGAATAAGAAGAAAAATAATATTTCGAGAGCAAATGGACGAACCGTAGAGGATTCGGAAAATGTGTTGGAAATGAGGAATTTCGAGGAAATTAGTAAGAAGCAGAGTAAGAAAGTTGAGAGAGTATCAACAGATGAGTTGGGACGAGAGAGAAATGATAGTTCAGAAGAAAAAGATGATACAGGAAGGAGTCTTGGAAAATTTTCGAATCGAATAACTTACGATGAATTGTACTTTAAGGCAACAAATCGTCGTAATAAGCAAATATCGAAATCCGCAACGAATACGAATATCGTTACGAGACAGAATGCAATGGAAAATAGGAAAAATTCGGAAAACTCTTCCAAGGAAGAACTTCGAAACCAAAGTACTACCTTGCAGTTCAGCTGTGTACTTATCTAGGGATATTACACTATGTCCGAGAACGATGGTTATTTGTACAGGAAATATGAGAAAATATTTCGAGAAAATGACGTCTGAAAATGTAGTTTCAGAAGGAGATGACGGAGTTCACGGTTTAATGTTCGATACACTTTGTGGACGACAAAAGAGAGTACCGATTCGATAAGTAAATTTTCTGAATTGAAATTTCGAAAGGAAAATTTGTTAGCCCTTGTGAAAAGGTGAGGTTTTGAAGGCTCGAGAAGAAGAGCTGTGTTTTTTTTTTGAGGAGAATTTGTCTGCACTTTTGAGAAAGGAAAGTTTGAGGGCTCGGAAAGACGAAGTTTATCGTCTTTGGAAATGCTTTGTTGATGTTCTTTATGAGAAGGACATCCTGAAAGGAGTGTACCTATTGGTGCGTTGGAGCGTTTTAGACGCCACATGCGAATTTTGAGATCAGTTGAGGTCTAGTTTTGATGTCAGGTGATTTTGATGTTTCAGCGGAGAAGACGCTGCGGACACAAGAGAGTGTTTTAGACCATTGTTGAGTCGAGTTTCGATGTCAGGTGATTTTGATATTTTCAGCGGAGATGACGCTGTGTTGCTAGAAGAAGCAGATGGAGTTTTGTGTTTTTGAGGCCGGATGGTCGAGTTTTGTATGATGATTACATAATGCGAGTTATTTATGGCGATATGGTTAACTTGTGATTCGCCAGAAAAATTTTGAGCGATTCAGCCTCGCAAGTAGAGTGTATATTATTATATGCATTTTGTCTTATGATCAAAGAGTTTTTTCGCTCTGTGGAAGGGGCTGCAGAATACTTCTACCAGGGAGGGCACCAGCTGGTGAGTAAGAGTCTCACAACTTGAGAGTGCCAATTTTCATGTTCAATTGCGAAACATGGAATTTTGAATTACGTACAGCAAGTCGAGAAATATTAATTTGAGAGAATGAATGCACACGTAGAATATCGTGGGTTTTATAGTCACGTGATAAAACTTGAAAGAAATACATCTGATACATATAGATGCGCATGAGAAATCAGGAAGATGAAATGATGAATAGATGGAAATAAATATTAGGTTATGGGCAGAAGGAATTAATTCGCTTTGCTTCAAAATCTAGCGTGTCAAATACATTTTGAAGGGTAAAATGGAATTTTGGCAGACCTACTGATATTGAGTGAAAAATATTTCAGATGAGGCCAATATATGCGATAGAAAAAATCACACTGAAAGAACTATGAATTTTAACCATATAGGGACCATTGACAGTATGTATAGTAGATAGGGAATTAGTTATTGTGAGATTAGGAGAAAAATTAGTAAAAACAAAGAGAGTAATAAAATGGTGAATTGATAATTAGATAGAGATGATAATTTTATTTTAGTGCCGAAAACTTGTAAGATATAAAGCATGCAATATTGTAGATCTGAGTTCAGATAAGGGCATACAGACGTTTTGGTTTATGGGCACAGAGACTTTTCAATGAATAACCTAGCGAGGGAATACCTCACGCTGATCGACGTGGTGGTGCAGAGCAGATACCTCAACCAGCGTCTGAGTATCGACAGATGCTACAATCTGTTGTACCTGTCAGTGTTCCATGCGGAACACCTAAGGACGTCGCAGTACATGGGTCTGTGGATGTGCACTTGTAACTAGTGCATACCTGAGAACGTGCAACGAGTCGAGGGGATTCCATGCGAATGCCATTGGTGCCAAGGCATTCCCAACCAAGACCTGCCCTTCGATGACCTCAGCCCGGTCATCGAGATGACATCAGTGAGTTTCACTGAGAGCGACTGGGACGACGGGTTCTCAGCACAAACTACGGCCGCCCTGCAGATGTTTCCTGCAGAGATGTGGAATATGGAATCTTCCACCCCCTAAATCAACCCCGAAGTGGATCTTCCGGACTCACCGGAGTTCACCTCTGTGGATGCTAATGGACCACCAGGACGAGCCTGGTGATTACCAGGTTTTTTAACCGCCCCGTGAGTGTGATGCGGTTGGGTACCTTGTGTTTTGTTTCTCTTTATTTTTGAAAGAAACGCTTGAAGTTAAGGTCAAGGTGTTAAGGTAGTATTTTAATTAGTATTGGATTATATGTATGAGATTTCGCTATGTTAATTTAGATTTACTTTTCCTTTCTTTATATGAGATTTTTTTTAGTTTATTGTGAGTACGTTTCGATACATGTATATTGTTCAGGTTCAGGTTCGAAATTAATACTTTTGTGAGTATCAATTTCTTAAAAGGGTGAGGGAGGAATGTGCTGGGCACGGATATAATGCATCATTACTGTGAAAAGTAATCAAAGATCAAATGTCAAATACAGATAAACTAATCATGTCCAAAGAAGAATTATTACTGCAGGTGGCCTATATCAAGTCATAAACATATGAATCTCAAAAGCGCCGAAAATATAAGTTATGTTCAACTTCGTTTATCAACTAGAATGATAAAGACAAGAATTTATGTACAAATGACCTAAAAAGGGCACTGATAAAAGGAGTAAATATCTTAAAATTTGATATCACAGAGAAAAACAAAGCCATAAATTTGGAACTTAATGACAAAATATGGTGCACGTGTTTTTTTGTCGAATTGCCGCTTTGATAGAAACAAAGGGTGAATTTTTATATAAAAATGATGACCGAAAGTCAATTGAAAGCAGTCAGTAGTCAGCAGTCACAATCATGGCTCGGAGGAGCTAAGTTCCTTGATACCGTGGTCACCACGGTTTGTGTTGAAGCTAACGGACTTTTAAGTAGCTGATTCTTTGTCGACAGACATCAGAACATACTTTGTCCGTTTTGCAAGTTGTCGCTAGACATTGCAAAAGTTAGTTATCAGGCTGAAAGTGAAGCTCAATAGTTTTTGTAAAAGTTAATTGTACAGTTGAAAGTTTTCTCAGTTTAAACCAGTCAGTTTGCAAGTGTCGCGAATTTCCAAACGAAGTGAAAAGTGAACCAGATACAAAATATGTAAGTTGCCCAAAACCAGTCTATATAAATGCCCGTAGGAAAATATCTCAGATCATTGACCCAAAAGTTTAAAAGGCGCATGTTAGGGAATTATGCCATTCATATCAGAGGGTGTCGTTTGTCGGATAGATAGTAGCCAGGGTTGTATTCAAAAATATTGAAGTATTTGACGTAGGATTTTCTGATTACAAAGGTGACTAATTAAATAGCTTTGTGTATTGAACTTGAGGGGATAATTACCTGTATAATTGTAAATTCGATGTTGTATTCTTTTATGTAAATTAATATGGTTCTTTCAGGATTACTTATAAATCTTGATTATATTTCTATATGTCAGTAGACCACCATAGATACTTTTTTGAATAAATACTTCATGTTTATATTAAGTTAATCGATGCCATAGTTATTTCATCCGCCTGTAAAACCGAACCCTAAAAACATCTGTAGCTTACCACCTCACATATAGGACAAATCCGCTCGGCCTATCCAAAAATAATTTAACATCTTATCAACTAGTGAGGTGGGCAGCACAGTATGTCTCATGTATCTCTCATGTTTATGTCTTATGTCCTGTGACTTCTGTGTCAAAGATTACTTCTATTTGTCCTGACATTATCCTGTCATATGTCAGATGTCGCTGTGAAGTCATGCTAGAACAGTAAGGGAAAATACAATGTATGACACTCTCAGGTATAACATTGACGATAATTAGTTACCTAATTATATGTATAAATAAATAACCCACAGTGTAACTTATATAAATAAAACCTCCAGTATCAGAAAAACAAGATATAACAATAATAGTATTTTGAGGAAAGATAGGGGCAGAGAGGGGGTGGAGTGGCATTTAATGTCAGAAGTTCTCTTTCCTATTCCGAGATATCGAGCTCCGATGCAATTGAACAGTTATGGGTGAAATTGCATCATAAGGGACATACAACAGCTATTGGTGTTGTTTATAGACCGCTGAACATGAATGTGAAACTTTTTTAGATAATCTTGAAGAAACTATAACAGCAGTCATCCCAACTTATGATAATATAGCAATAGTCGGTGACTTCAATATTGACTGGCTGAAATCCTTGTCCTCAAGTTAACTTAATCTGAATTTTTTGTTTGAAATGTATGGCCTTAAGCAAATAATTTATACACCAACGCGAATAACTCCACGCTCGTCGTCCCCTTTGGACTTTATAATACTATCAGATGAAGTTGATATAATAAAAAAAATGTTGTATCCGTTGACCATATATCTGATCATGAGCTGATGATGTGTGAACTGAAACAGGAAATATCCAGAGATACCCCCAAATACAAAGATATCAGGCAATTTAAAAATTTCAAATAATGTTTCAACGACGATCACAATAATCTTTCATTTGGTGATGTCTATATATCGCAAGATATCAATGAAAAATTTAATTTGCACAATAGAGCTCTGATTCAACTCTTCGATTATCACGCCCCTATAAGATAAATAAAAATTACAAAGAAGTACAATCCATGGGTAACTGATAATCTAAGGTTGATGATGTCTATGAGAGATCAAGCTTACAAAAGCTGGAAGAAAACGAGAAAGACTTCCAAACTTGAATACTACAAAATGTTGAGAAATTATATCACCCTTGCATGTAAAAATGAAAAGGCAGCATACTTTCGAGAGAAAATCAGGCTAACTAACACAGCAGAAATATGGTCAGAGATGAGAAAAATGAATGTCATTCGAAACAAAAATAGGAATATTCCAGTGAATCTATAGGATGTAAATAAATTGCCTGTCCATTATATCAATTCGTTGCCAAACATTCAACCAGATTTGAATAAAATATATTATTATAAACAACATACCAAAACTAATAATAGTTTCAGTTTCAAGAATGTTGATGATAATAATCAAAACCAATGCAATAGGCTGGGATGGGCTGAATTTGAAATTGATATTTTTTCTATTCCAGTGGTTACTCATATTGTGAATAGTTGCTTGGAAACAAGTAATTTTCCGGATGTTTGGAAAAATGCACTAATTCAACCAGTTCCAAAAAAAGCAAATCCTTCAGAACTAAAGGATTTAAGGCCGGTCAGTATTCTCCCAACCTTATATAAGGTACTCGAAAGAATAGTAGAACAGCAACTTCGAGAATTTCTGACGAACAATAATATGCTTCCATTGGAACAATCTGGTTTTAGGCCTAGACATAGTTTTGAGACAGCACTGCTTGGTATCACAGATGATATTTTGAGGGCAACTGATTCAGGTGATATTACGGTATTGATACTTTTGGATTATTCTGAAGCTTTAATAATAATAATAATAATAAACATAATAATAATGATTTTATTGATAAGTAACAAGTACACACAAAAAAAATAGAAGTCAGAGTAATTAACACTTGTACCTATCAAAAGGTTGAATTCAATTTCTGAATACATCGTCAGAGACTTATATTCAGAGCTTGCTCTTCCATTCAACCCTGGAGTGATTACAGAAACAAAATAATAAAAAAAAGGTGGTACAATACCTATTAAGAACATACGTTTGATCAACTAAATAACAAGATTCAATATACCATTTCTAAGTAGATCAAATAAATGTTTTCTGAACCTTTCTGTGGAAAGAGTTTTGAGATTATTGGGTAACCGGTTATAAAGCCAAGCAACGTTATATGAAAAAGAACCACGGTAGATGAAAGTCCTGTGAGTTGGTACAGAGAGCTGATTTCTGAACCTTAGATTCAGATTATGAATGTCAGTTCTATATTTGATTTTTTCATGAAGGTAACTTGGTTTTTGGTTCAGAATGATTTTGCGAAATTGAACGCACGCATGATATGCTCTCCTATTCTCCATATTCAACCATCCCAAAGAAAATTCAAATGATGCGACACATGTTGACGTCTTCTCGTTCCGGTGATGAGTCTTATACAAGAGTTCTGTAATTTTTGTAGTTTCTTCTTGTCTACTTGTAGTAAATTTGGACCATACACAGTGTCGGCATAATTTGCATGAGAAAGTACAAGTGATTCATAGAGAATTTTTATGAGATTTGGATTAAGTACTTTTCGATTAGAGTAAATTGATTTGAGATTACTGAATCCTCTTTTCAGAATTAGAGAAACATGCAATGAGAATCTCAGGGTGGAATCCAAAACCAGTCCTAGATTTTTGGTGGTCTCGGTAATTGTCAACTTCTCATTCTGAATCCTAATATCAATATCACTTATGCATCTGAGTTTCATTGATTTGTGACCAAATAGCATAACAACTGTTTTTGAGGAGTTTATAGATAGACAATAGTTTTTTGAGATATTTGTAAGACTATTCAGGTCTTCATTAATCTGCTCACAAGCTATTTCTAGCATATTTTCATCTGCATAACTTTGAATACTAGTGTATTTAAGGCATTTGGGAAATTGAGAGGTATATATGACAAAAAGAAGCGGTTTATTGAATAATTACTGATGAGTGTTACAGCATTCGACGAGAAACCTAAGTATTTAATCAGGTTCAGAAGTAGTTGATGATTGATTTTGTCGAAAGCTTTCGAGTAATCTATCAGAACAAGTAGGCATAATTCGTTTTTATCGATCGAACCCAACAAGTCATCAACAATGTTAAGAAGAGTTGTTGTACAACTGTAATCAGGTCTAAAGCCAGATTGACTCGGTGGTAAGATATTGTATTGTTCTAAGTAATTTCGAATTTGTTTATTAATTATCTTCTCGAAAGCTTTCGAGATGACACATAAAATACTGATAGGTCGTAAATCGTTGTATGTTTGGGGATTTTTAATTTTGGCCAGAGGTAGTACATGTGATTTTTTCCAAATTGACGGATAAACATTTTTTTCAATACATTCATTAAAGATATGTGTACCTAATGAAAGGCAGGATGAAAGGACAGCTATGGAGAAGCATTTCAACACTTATACCATCTGAACCAACAGCATTAGATTTTATAGAAAGGATGGATTGGAATACTTCTTCATCACTAGTTTCATGGAAGTCGAAATTGGCATTATCATTATTATAATTATTAGAGAAGAAGTTCAATAAATCATCATTTGGGGCTACGTTATTATTAGTCGATCATTTACTGAAAAAATCATTAATTTCGTCTACTTCTTTGAGATGATTTGGTATAGTGTTGGAATTTTTGTTATGAAAGTCCGAGAGCTCTGTCCATATATTTTTTTTATTTTGTGGACTGAATTCTAAGTATGCCTTTTTTTCTAGATTAATTGTTAGATTGGTGAGGTTTCTAAGTTGCTTGTAGTATTCCCAATGATGCTGGGATTGGCTTCTCTTGTATTTAATCAATGCTCTGTCTCGTAGGCGCATGAGGAGTTTGAGGTTAACAGTCATCCATGGCGCCTTTTTTTTAGTAATACGAACTGTTCTGATAGGTGCATGAACATCGAAGCAGTTTATTATCAGAGAGTTCAGTCTTTCTACTTTGTCATTCACGTTTCTTAATGTGAATATTGAGTTAAAATCAGAATGAATTAATGTGTGATGAAAGTATTCAGAATTGAAGTGCTTAAAATCCCTGTACGTATATTCGAAATCAGTATTCGCCTTAATTGGAATATCGACTTCACAGGGTGATAACCAATGGTCAGAGAAACTAGAGCAATCAAAAACAGAACTGTCGCTTACAGTCAAAGATTCGGAACAGAAAATTACGTCTATCAATTTCTGAGTGGTAGCTGAATAACGAGTGGGTTCTTTTATCACCTGAAGTAACTCATATGAGCAGATAATGTTATCCAGTTGAATGTACAAATTATCCGTTGGATCTAGAAAATCAATGTTGAGGTCTCCTGCACATATAATGTGAACAAAAACTGGTGCCAGTTGCGCTAGAACATCATCAAATTCCATGAAAAAATTTGATGGTATTGTATTGGGTGGTCTGTATAGGGCACCAACAGCATATTTGTATTTATTGTGTGAAAATGAGATCCAAAGTTGTTCAGTGGTAACGTTATTGAGGTTGTTCAACAGAGTCGCGTTCAGTGAAAGTTTAATATATATTGCTACTCCCCCACCAGGACTTCCACGATCCCTACGGAAAAGTTTATAACCACGTAAAACAATTGTTTCGTCATCAACTCGTATCATTCAACCAGGTTTCCGAGACAGTTATAATATCAAAAACATTGATTACTTTTTCTTTGAAGTCCATGAACCCATTTGTAATGGACCTGGTGTTTATATGACATACAGATAAGGGCATTTATAGTGAAAACAAGAACAGATTTGGTAAAAGTAAAAAGAAATACAAAAAAAATCGATACATTACATCACGAAATGCTCCTCAGTATCCTACATTATATTGGTCTGAGTGATGATTCACTAAAGTTCTTCGAAAATTACCTGTCACATCAGAACTTCTCAACTTGTTATCTGGAGTACCTCAGGGATACATTTTAGGGCCGTTATATTGTATACTTCATATACCTCAAATTTCGCTATACATTTATATGCAGACGACACGCAACTCTATCATTCTTTCAGTACAGCTAGTATAAAAGACTCCATAGACCTTATCAACCGGAATGTAGCGTGCATTGTTGAAGAATCCCATCAACATTCACTCAAAATAAATGCAGATAAAACTACAGTCCTATGTTTTGGCGCTAAGAAGAAGTTAGCAGAAATTTCTTATGAATTAAAAATCAATGTAGATGGCCATGAAATAATTCCATCTGAATCTGCAAAGAAATCTTGGTCTCGTCCTAGATGGCTCCCTGACATTCAGAAAACACATTTCGAGTTGTATAAGATTAGCATATGCTAATCTGAAAATAATTCATAATAACCGGGAATTTAAGGACAGAAAAACAAAAGCACTATTATGCGAATCACTAGTACTATCCAAAATGAATTTTTGCGATATGGTATATGGTCCATGTCTGGATACAACTGATCAACACAGGATACAGTTATTACTGAAATCGTGCCTTCGACTAATTTTTGGAATACGAAGACGGCACCGGATATCACACAAACTAAAGGAAATTGATTGGATTAACATGAGCAATCGACGTAGGACTCATGCCTTGTGCGTATTCCATAAAATCATCATTCATACACCACCATATCTGTTCAAAAATAATTCATTTCGATATGACGCACATAACTTGAATGTGAGACATAAATTTAAATTGACTACACCAATTCACAGAACGGAAGCGTTCAAGAGGTCATTTTCTTATCAAATTGCGAGTCTTTATAATTCTTTACCCGATTCTTTCAAATCGTTATCTCTTTGGTCTTTCAGGTATCAAATACGCAAACTCCTATTATCTCGACAAACTTGTGGGTGTGTGTGTGAATTTATTGTAAAGTTAGATATTTTCTTGTCGAAAATATTTTGATAGGGAAAGGTGATTAATATTTATATTCTCCTTTTTTTTCTCTTCAACAACATTCTTAGTTTGTTCTTTTTTATTTTTTTCTTTTGTATTTTTTCACGGTTGGGTTGAAAAACAGAGAGTGTGATTCACGTCATACTCACCTGACACCTCGCCTTTTTTCCAATCCTATCATAATCTTATTGTGTTACATAATAGATATTCACTGGTTCCATTGGAAAATAAAGACTATTATTATTATTATTATTAAAACCTAGGCTCTGCAAAAACACTTGCTTTTTATAATGGTATCGGAAAACTATCCTCATTGAATTATCTGGCCGAGAACGAACAACGAACGTCATAATTATTTTAACAGCTTTTGGTTTATTAAGGGAATAATCACTACAGGGTGATCAGTTCTCCGGTGCCTGCTTTTTTGTAGGTAGGTATAACGGTACGAGCCCTAATGTTTACTTGTCTTTTTATACTGCGTTTTTGTAGTTGTGTGGCAATAAATGAAGTTGAAGCAACATATAATTCTTCCTCTCGACACCAGAAAGCCTACCAAATTGAGAGTTTCAATGCAACTTGTAGTTGAAAGTACTGTTGAATTTTCTTTAAAAAAACATGAAAATGTTGCAGTTGCAAAAAAGTTGCGTTATTTTTTCTCGAGAGTCGGTGATTTAAGTGATGTTTTAGGATACGGCAGGATGTCAGAAATCGATCGTTTGCAAGGACTGTGTGGCACAAATCTACGAATTGTTCGATTTCAAAACTCTGTGTCTCTACATCAAAGAGACTGCTGGCAAAGGAGCGCAATTGGACTTGCTATCGGTGTATTCTGAGAACAAATTGCGCCAATTTTCGGAATCGAAAGAAAAAGCGCACATTTGCCGACTGTGCTTGGAAATTACCACCCAATGGGTAACGCTGGAAACGGCAATATCGCAGAGTAGTATTCGGGATGTCTTCGACAGAAACCTTCCAGAAATTGTAAGCATGAAAAAATCACATGGGTAAAAAATGAGCAGATTGTCCAAGAAACATTTAATTCACAAGGCTGCAATAAATTATCTCAGACTTATCATGTCATCGAAAATAAACAATTATGCAAAAAAACTCTATAGAAAATAATCTTGAATTGATCCATTAGCTTTATCCTTAATGTTCTTCAAATTATTCGGTAGAATCAACCAAAATTCAATAACCTTCAACATCAATATGTACTTCTCCTCTTTCATTTTTAGTCACTACAAGCAATTAAGCATTCTTGCATATGTGAAAACTGTTTGAAAATGTTGAACAAGCTCCACAGTTTCGCTTCCCAATGCGAAAATAGCGCTTATTTAAACCGGTTTGAAAATCATTTCGAATATGTGTTTGAGAACGAGCAGTGCAAGATTGAAATAGTCGAATATCCAATCGACTGTGTAGAAGATGATTTAAAGGGGTGAGTGAATTTATTCGTGATGCAAATTATCATCGTGTCAGATGCCTTCTTTATTTCTGTTATTTTCGCCTATAGTATATTCCAGTTAAGAGTATAGTGGTGGGCCTGGTAGGCGTAGCCCGGTTTACACTAGCAAACCCGCCAAATTCAAATATTTCAGAACTATGGAAATGTTTGGTGATGAAGGCACTGATTGCTGCTTCTTTCATTACACACAGGTGCAATGGTGGATGGTTCAGCATTACCTCTAAGGCTGCAGTGGGGCATGTGAATATTACCCCTGTGATTCCCAGACAAGCTAGCCGCTGCAATTTCTGCAGCTTGACTTTGTCGCCGAAATTTGTTGCATTTTTGGCCACCATATCAATGAAGCGTAGGTGACCATGGGTTTGATGATCGTTTTGTATGACCAATAGATCATTTTTGGTTCAGTTCAGTTTCATCTCAGTTTTTGTTCGATTATCACGCCCATATATTGAACTTCTTTGGAAAATATGAGCTGAATTCCATTTAGAGTTGGTGCTTTGAGTTCATACTTTCGCCTCTTGGTAAATGGAACCAGCACTGTTTTGCTAGGATTGACATTGAGTCCTTCCTCTGCGCACTAGCTTGTGATTTCGTTTAGGGCTACTTGCATGCGATTGGAAATTATTCCGTCATGTGGGCAGGATCTGGCAATAATTATATTCACAGAATAGACGTGACTTCGGGGGTTCTGCAAGGTGAAAAACTAAGTCCTATATAATTTGCATTTTTCTTAAATGACATATTTTAGAGCCGAGGGTGCAGCGGGATTTTATATAGACAATGTGAATGACATACGCATGCTACTATATGCAGATGATCTAGTCATTTTCTCTCACCAAAAGATTCATCGAAAAAACTTGAGATATTGGAGAGATAGTAGTATCCCAACATGGCCGAAACTGGAAGTGTAGTGTCAGATAGGGCTAAGAAAACGTGTAAATACTGCAGAGGTAATATTGTAAATGGAACAGAGTGTGTGAAGTGCAACGCATTATACCATCCCAGTTGTGCCAAAAGAGCTAAACCTTGCTGTGAAATTACATTGAGAGAAAACATTCAATCCGATACAAATGACATATTCCTAACAGAAGAAGCATACTTGAAGGAAGAAAACACATTATTAAAGCAAATAGTGGTAGATAAAAACACAATCATCAATGACAAGGAAAATATTATTTTACTACTGAACGAAAAAATCACTACTTTAGAGAAAATATTATCGAGTAAACAGGACAAAACATTGGCACCAAACACTGGAGCACAATTATCATATTCGACAAAAAATTCACCAACAGCTGAAAAAGCAAGATTAGCAAAAAACGACTATGTTTTAAACACTCAAACAATCTTCAATGGCAAAAAAAGATAACAAAAACTCTCCTAGTCTGAATATATAAACAAGCAGATATGACTCATGCAGCTGTTATTCCCACAGTACAGGGCGATTCAAGTGTAATAAATCAAATGCTTATTACAACGTTGCCAAACCCAAAAATTAGTCTTCAAAGTCCTACAAATAATCCTAACACAACACCCAAAACCAATGATGGCCAACTTAACCAGCCCAACACGTACGCATCTGGAAAGGAACAGACCACTTCAAATACCATGTTTGCAAAAGTGAATACAAAAACACTCGTCGAAAAACAACGAAAAACCATGAACAAAATCATCAACCTAGAAAACCCAAACGATGAAGCTGAAAGGAAGGAAATACACAATGATCAACATACTCTCGAAAACATTGCGGACGACTTTCAACAACCTAATAAAAGACATCGAAGACGTCGCCTGCATATAGGCACTGGTGAAGGTGATCATCTCTTCGCCGGCAGGAATCAGACTAAGAAAAAAATCTGGCTTTTTATCACCAGAATACCTGACAATGTAACAGAGGATATTATCAAAAACTACATAAATACAAAAACTAAATCTCCGGACATCTCTGTGAAAAAATTAAATACGAACAATACACGCAACGATAACCAATCCTTCATGGTGGGAGTAGCCCCTGAACTGATGGAAACCATATATGATCCTAATTTTTGGCCAAGAAAAACGGCATTTGAACGCTTTGACTTCAGAAGAGGGAAAAGATTTCTAGATGATACAGTTCCTAACTCAGACATCCGTCCAGCAAATTTTTTAGTGTAGACACCCCGACAGTTAATCTTCAAGAAGGAGCCCTGAAGATTTTTCACCTGAATATCCAATGCATTTCCAACAAATTGAATCAGCTCTCATTATATCTTGATGAACATAAATATGATATTCTATGCCTAACTGAACACTGGCTGGATTTTGAGTGCCTAAAAACACTCAATATTACCGGCTTCACTCTGATGAACCAATTTTGTAGATCAAATAACCTTCATGGTGGAGTCTCCATTTTTGTAAGTATCCATCTTAAATGTAAACCACTGAATCTGGCTAACTTTTGCATAGAAAAACATGCAGAGTTCTGTGGAATTGAAATAGAAGAATTAAAAACAGCACTCATAACTGCCTATAGACCCTCCACCTCCACCAATTTTGACATGTTTTTCGATAAAATCGAAAGTCTGCTAGCATCCATATCCGAAAAATTTGATAAAATAATTTTATTAGGTGATTTTAACATAGATATTGGCACTCGAAACACTCACACCAAAACCTGGTTGGATGTAATTGAGTCTTTCGGGCTGAAACCAAAAATAACCATTCCAACCAGAGTCACCAGCACATCTTCCAAATGCATTGACAACATTATTACAAACCTAGACGATGGTAACTGCATATATAATGTTATAGATCCGTGTCTGTCTGACCACTATGGCCAATATATGACTATTCTCAAATTTCCAAAAGCACAACCAGAATACACTTGGCGAAGATGTATAGAGCAAAAGGGCTTGTCTGACATGATCGAGTCTCTTAGGTTAATCGACTGGTCAATCTTTCAAGACGAAGAAGTAAGCTCACGTACTCTGGCAGAATTTCTAACAAATACATATAGTTCTCTTGTCACTCAACATTTTCCTCTTAGAAAAATCTTAAAACAAGACAAACGGCCAGTTGAGTTCTTCAATGATCATCTTCGGCACATGAGATATACTCTTCAATCCATGAAAATAATCAGTGACTCCTCAAATGACCTTGCTCTCACTCAAGCTTACAAGGACTTCAAACACCAATATCAACTGATATCCCGGTAGAATTTGAAGTTATTATTGTTGACATTGATTTCAGACTAAAAAACTGTTCAATATCCATATTATCCATCATGTTTAAATAAAAATGGAGTTGGAATGGGTATTCCTCTTTCCATGTATGGGTTTAACTTGGTATTTTCAATTCCGACCTTTCTTTCTCATGCATCTCAAGGAAACACCAAGCACAGAAATCATGAGCAAACTACATGAAGTAAATGATGCCCATGGTCTTATCACTATTATAAAAAAATTGATAAATGCAACCAAATAATTACCGACTATCCACACCAACAAATAATATTCGAAAATATAACCCAAAATTCAAATATCGCTGGAAACTGGATGTCACTTTTCGTTGCTCGAACATGCGCATCTCCTATTTTCATTTATGATCATTTATCATCCATTTCTTAAGTTGGAAGTTGGTCATCTTCTTAAGTCTTAGGTGTAAAATCATAAGTCTTGAATGGTTTTATAACATAATCAATGATATTTCCATGATTCATCTGTCATAAGTGATGAGTATTAAATGTTAGGTGATAAATCTTAAGTCTTAAAGTTTTTTATAAAGTGGCCCTCAACAGTCAAAGCGTCTACAGTCCATGATTCTGGGTCTGGTAACCATGAAATGAATTTGTCACATTTCTGTTTACGTGGGTTGCAAATAAATCAATCTGTGGGAAACCAAAGTGTTTCGTAATTATAAGGAAGTACTTATTGTTTAATTCCCACTCAGTTTCTTCCGGGGGAATTCTCGATTCTTCGTCCGCAATTTTGTTTAATTCGGATTTGATATATATCGCATATATATAGCCATAAGTTCCGCCTCTCACACCACTGCCAGATCAATCTTGAGAGTCTGATGAGTTGACTATACTGAACGCTACCCATGCGGTTAATGTACGCTATGGCCGTGGTATTATTAACTCTCAATAAACTGTTTGAAGAAGATAATTCACGTGCGAAACTTTTTAAACTATGAAAGATACTCAACAATTCAAGATAGTTTATGTGTTCTTTCTTGAGGTCCTCAGACCACCAACCATGCGTTCTGGTACCTTGAAAACAGGTGCCCCATCCCGTTAATGAGGCGTCTGTGAACATCTCATAATCATAAGTATCTTCCTGCATTTCTTTGGATCTATATTTGATAACCACCAACTAATGACCTCTTTAATTGCCTTGGAAATCTGTAGAATAGCGTTGTAGTTCTGATTATTAGTTACTCTAGGGCTTTATATTTGGCTCTTTCGAATATTTTAGTATATAGCCATCCATATTTAATGGCCGGACAAATTGATACTATAGTACCTACAAATCTAGCAAAATATCTAATTTTGAATGACTTCTTTCCTAACAATTCTTATGCAGATTGTTTGATTTTATTACATTTATCCATAGGGAGAGTCATAATCATTTCAGGGCCGGTTTATCAATGCAGGGTTAGGTTAATATAACCCAAGGTTAACAGCTAACTCTGGGATAAATGTTTATTCACTTTGGGGTAAATACTAACCTATGGTTAAAGTCCAAGATAAGTTAACTCGAACTTCGAGGTGCGTGTTATCAGCAATAGCCCTAGGTTAAAAGCACAAAAATGTTAAAACTTTGACATGAAGGTGAACAACAAATATTTCGTATATGTTTTCAATGATTTGTCAGTTTTTAATTCACATTTTAGGAAAGGAATAACCAATCCAAAATATTTGAATGGGTGCTATTGTTTGTTTATCATTTTTAGAACGCATTACAGGTATTTTATATGAGGTTTATGGATTTTATATGTTTTTATATGGGCTTTTTGAGCCACCTCTGCAAAATCAATGGGGCCACTAAGGTATTTGTATTTCAAGAATGTCTCTTTATATAGTATATTTCCAGAATGCCCAAGACTGAGATAAGCATCTAGAGTATATTGGAGATAAAAAGAAACCCTTAAAAGAGTGAAAAATTCACAGCTAGTCACATCATTATTTGTGGAATAGATATCATAAATAAAGTCCTGTTCACAAACTTCAGCTCTGAAGCAGTCGTCAAATGAAATTGAGATAATTCCATGGAAAAGTTAGTATAGCGGAAGTGTAATAATTTTATTCTAACTCAGAAATAGATAGAAATAAAAACAAAAAATTAGTCAATCAACTTTATTCTCATAAATGTGAGTGTAGTGGTGCATCTGATTATATTGAGATATCTTGAATAGGCAACACAAGTTATTATTATTTTTTTATTATTTTATATAGAGTATGTAGTACCTATGTACCAAGAATAATTTAGAAAGTTGAGTCCTTGTGCATGGTCTACCTCATTCAAATTCATTTCTTTTGATTGATACTTCATTCAATTCATGGCTTATTTATTTTGAATGAAGATTTGATTTCATTCATCCTATATATATTGTGCTCAATCTTCTCAGTTTTCACTTCCACATCTCCACTGAAGGAATTCCATTCTTTTTGAGACTATCTCTTGGTTTAATTCTTGTTATTGATGGTCCTCAAGTAATATTATTATTTTATGCATAGATGACGATTGAGGATGAAAAGGACTATAAAAGCACTTGCCGATCCATCCGAATTAATTTGTCTACATATTTTGTTCCAGACTGCCTCTTTTTCCTTCCATCTGTCCCAGCAAACAATGAATCTCTGGCCGCTCTCTGGCCCAACGCATGATTGGTCGGGTACATGCTGGCAATGGCAAAGCTACATCGGCAAAATGTCGGCCCGATATATGGCATATTGTAATCGGGTATCTATTTTCCAACCAGCAATGGGCCAATACCATCAAAAGGGTATCTTTCGACCGACATCATCTGGATGATGGCCCGTTTCAAGTGTTATTGAACAGTTGAGAAACATTTTGCTTCAAATGTTGTTTTTTTCTCAATCCCGGCGCTCATATGAAAAGTCAGCAAATTCAAAGTAGCGATATGCAAGAAAAATCACATTCAATATCAATTTTAGGCATCAAAAATATGTCAAATCAATGCTCGAAACACCCTCATGTCCAAGTAATATACACCATTAAAAATCTTGTTAGAATCCGTCACTCCCAGAAGTGGTTCGGATTCCAGTATATGCACTTAGTATCGCTTTCCTCCATCCTGGATAGATCTTAATACTCAAGGAGGGGTTCCCATCTTCGAAGTCGCGATATTCGAAATATCCCGCCTTCACCAATTCTAGCATCGAAAGAAATTTCAAATGTCAACTTACAGGATGAAAAATATGCCAAATTGACATCTAAAAATGTATAATAATAGAAACTTATTGTTGTTCAAATTCCACTGATTTATAATAAATATATAATTAGAAGACAATAGCTACATTACTATGCGGAATGTGATACAATAACAAGGGTAAAGCAACGTTGGGCGAGGTTAGAACTTGGATGGGTGACTGCTGAAGGCTGTTGAATTCTTTTTTATTTCACATACACACATAAAAAGAATTACTTGATTTGATTTGATATGCTTTGATTCAAGAGTATGGCTTGTTTATATATACTGGAATAAATGTCTGCTCAATTCAAGACTATTATGTTTCCAACTAAATACACTCATTCCAATATTATAGATTTCTTGAATCGTAAATGAATGGAGTTCTTCGTGAGAATAATACAATATTTCAGATTGAGAACACAATATATTCAAATCAAGACAATCACAATCTCTCAATGACTCGCATTTTTCTTGAACAAAAAGAATCAGATTTTCAGTTTTAGCTGTAGATTGTTTTGTATCAAGAATTTTATCAAATTAGAGGAATTATATCGATTTCTTGAAATGAGAATCATCCTCAACTTCCGTTCTCTTATTGGGGCTCTCATCAATCACATCATCACTTGCAGACCTTCTTCTTGACAACCTTTCCCCCTATTCGTAGATATTATTTCTGAACTTTTCCACCGGTTTACTTCGCAATAAAGTTGTATTCCTCTGGTTTCAAACTACTGAAAAATATAAAATATATCATTCACAACTGTACGATGTGAGAGATAATCTGACTCAGCACAATGTATGGTTATTATATTTCTTCAAATCTAGGTTCACATTCTTACTACTGAATTCATTTTCCTTGGATCGAAATTTGGTAAAAAAAGGTATAATATGCAATATCAAAATACCTGAGATGTCTTTTCCACTGTTCAATCAGTGTTTGGACAAATTTAAACGTTCATCCGCACATAGGTACCTAACCCCAATTTTCACTCACTATGCCGATCCTGGTTATTCAAGTTTTTCACGAATTATCAGTTTTCGAGATGATATAGCTACGTTAATTGATTGGATACACAATAATACCTACCTAAGAATGAACTTCGATAAGATGTAGGCATGTAACTTACCTCTAAAAGTGGTAATTATATCCTCAGATATCTCCTAAGACCTCAGTTTTTCTTTCATGGTAAGCCAATATTTCTATGCCAATAAAATAGGTTGAACTGGTTGAACAATGATGGATGCACGACAAGAGCACCGAAACAACACTCACACCGTTTGGCAACATTCTCGGCTCGAAGGGATCGCAATTATATTCAAGAAAATGTTATGGTCAATCCAAAGAAACTTTCTCAGAGATTCACTCATTCAGAGATTAAATATTGAATGTTATTTTGAAAGAAGACATTCCGTGATATATTTTTCAAGAACTTAATTATTTTTTCTGGATACTTTGAATTTCTTGAATTGAGAACATTTTGTTATACCAAATGAATATTCCAGTGAAATAATTTTCTACAATTGACATATTCAATAAATTCATTTCAAATAAATTATTTCAGAAGAAGAATGCGCTTTTTCAAAACAAGAATTGGACGTTGAACAAATATATCGTTTTCATTTGAGAATTTGTTTTTATGTGTGTAATATCGTCGTATTATAGGCATTGGTCCTGAAGTGGGCCAATGTAGTATTCATTATGGCGCACAGGCATTGGTCCTACCGGCGGCCAGAGTGTCCTATTGATGTTGGTCCGACGTCATCTGCCACTATTTCGCCGCAGCGGCAACTTCTGGTAGGCAGGTATTAGCCCAGTACTGGGCCTACTGAAATTGTTTGCTGGGGTCTTTTTTGATTCTCAATATGTGTTAAACATTTTTAACAGCAATTTTTCTCTGACTCCGAGTTTTGGTGTATCGACTCATTTTCACACAAAACTCATTTGTTCAAAAAAGCAAAGGATCGAGTTATTGCGGAGGTTATAATGGTCACATTCGAAAATTGAAAATGAAATCCGTCAAACAACAACAAACTGGAAGTTTTAGCAATGCGAAAAGTGTTACCAATTACGAGCTACCCCAAGGGTAACTAACTCACACCAGAGGAGGCTTTGGATAAACGCTTTCGGAATTTAGCTCTAGGATAAAGTTAACCCCGGGTCAGCTAACCCATCGGGATAACCCTCCATTGATAAACCGGCCCTCAGTACTTCTGAAAATGAAGCCCAAGAAATTACACTCTTGTGAGGGTGTCAAACTACTCTTATTATAATTTATAATAAAACCTAGTATTTCTAGCAATCCCATAGCTATTTCCATATCTAGGAGGGCCTTATCCATGATGGTTTCACTAATAATCAGAATATCATCCAAATATATAACACATCTGATTCCTTGATTTCTGAGGCTAGAAATTACAGGTTTCATAAGTTTTGTGAAAATATATGGTGCTATGGAAAGCCCAAAGGGTAGAACATTGAATTCAAATAGATAATTATTGAATTATATTTTCAAAATTTTTTTGAAGTCTTTATCGATGGGAACCTGATAATAAGCACTCTTGAGGTCATCAATAGTTAGCATGTTCCGTCTATTAATTAATTTTTCGCTGAAACGTATTCAAACCCTTCAGATTCAAGATGAAACGATTCTGACCGTCTGATTTACTTACTATGAAGTATAGGGGGAGACAAATTGGTCACTCTCTGTTTTTGACTTGCAAATAACCTTAAGTGTTAATAACTCATTGATAGCTTTTTCAATCTGATATTTTTCTTGACTAGACATTTTTCTATGGATTTTATCCTGGGAAAGGCCCTCTAGTAAAAGGTATTTTGATCCCCTTTATCCAATCCAGAATTACCTTGTTATCAGGTGATCTTTTCCCATTCAGATCTACACTGTACTATCCTACTAGAACATATTTGTAATACCTGCTCAGTCACTGCCTGTGCCTGCGCAGATCCTGTCGGCGGAAGTCTCGCTTGAAGAACTGGGACTGCCCTTTTTGTCTCTGGTTCCCTGCCTGAGACGGGCCCTTCCGGTTGAATTAAAGGAGCCTTTCTCTTATTACCAGTTGTTATTGTTGCACCAGCCCTTTTCATGTTGGTAACTGCACCCCCAGAGGTTGAGGCCAGATCTTTACTAGATCTCTCTATCAACCTCAGGGCTTTACAGTGCTCTCCGAATTCAGAGACAAAAATCATCTTATCGATCAATGGAGCTCTTTTCTGCCACCTCCTTAGCTGTTTTACTCAGATTGGGAATGATAGCTGCCCTTCTTATATTGGAGATGTTGTAGTGGACATCTGCAAAAAGCTTTGCGGCATCTGTCAGTGATGTCAAATAATAATTTCACCTCTTTCGAGGAGAGATGTTAGGCCTCCTCCTAAAGCAGATAATCCTGTACCCAATTGGTCCTGAATCTGTGACTGATGTGACTTATATATCTCTTCAAAGAGGGGGATATTATAGTAAAGGCACAACCTCCAAATTCAGAAGGGGCCCTTTTAAAGTTTGACAGTTCTCTGGAAGGGGATATTTAGAAATCAGAGCCTCCCTCTGTTCTCTTTACCAATACCCCTAGCCAAAATTTGCTTCCATCTGGACGCTAGGGCCTGGTGGAAGTCTATTTTGACAGAGCTTATCTCTGAAGGGTCTTCTCTCAAGATCTCCAGCATTTCTTTCCCCAGCAAATCTTCCTCTTGTAAAACCAGGATATTATTAGTTCCTCCCGCTTCTGCATTAGCATCCTGTGAGGGCATGGAACTCCTGAGTGAGTCATCCACAGGAGCTCTATGTGGGCTTCTGGAGAGCCCTGAGGGTGAGGAGTGCCCTGAACTATTCCCTCTATGCCCTCCTATCATCTCTGCTCACATGCGATGTAGATCTCCAGGAGCGTCTCGCCCTCCTGTCATCTCTGCCCGAATCCGATAACCTACTAGTCCTGCTTTCAGAGCAGCTCGCATGTGTCGCATGTCTGGCTTGGGCGTGTCTCGACCTCAACGGCCTATCCCTGTCATGGGGACGCCCTGACAAATCCACTGGATTCCTTTCCTGCAGCGCCCTTTCGAGCCGCCGAAGCCTTTCCTCAAGTCTAGATCGCTCCTTACTTCTATCCATCTTGAGAAATCTTAGAAATATATGAATATTATTTCCTGAGATATATTAATATTTTCCAAACCATATTGTGTTCCATTAATGCACAAAAAGCAATATGAACTATATGAAGTTGGATATAGGAATTATAGGATGATTGGAGAAGGGAAATATGACAGCAGTCTTCTTCTTTTTTATATACTTTTAATAGTATTTTTCACGGTAGAACTCTAAAGGTGAGTTCCCAATGCAGCGTTTTTGCTTCTCGCGTCATGCACTCTGATTGGTGAAGCGGAATTCGAAACTACTGTGCTGCTTTTTTTTTTCTGATTGTTCCCAATGAAAGAATTGAGTGCGGTTAAATAAATGAAATGGAGGCCATAATGAACCAAAGCGAAGAAAATTATTAGTTTATTTCCTAAGAAGACGCAGAAGACACCCAGCAAGCACAAAAACATCTCAGAGATGTTCAAAGTACGAGATTTCGAGACATTGAACATCCACTGCGATATCCTGTTCATACATGAATAGTACTTTTATATATAACAGCCAATGTCCGCCACAGGCGTCCATTTTCAGGATGTCCTTGGGATGTCACAAAGGATATGTTCCGTTAATCAACCGAAGTAACCAATGATTTCAGGCTCGGTAACAACAACTTTGACAGTGGTTAGGTGCTGGTAACTACGGTTGGAATTTCTTTACGGAACGCCAGTCCATTCATTTCAAATGTCAAATATATCCCTTCCAAAAATTCAAAATTATTGGATATTGGTTTGTTTTGAAATTACTGAATTGATCATGTTTGATAATAAAATAATTGAAATTGAAAAAAATATAAATTTATTTTGAACATCACAATCAGCAACTGTTCATAAAACTCCGCAATATATTCTATAAAACAGAGATCACATAATTCACATATCCTCAGGACAAAAAACTATGAAATAGCTACTACATTCTTGAAACAAAAAACATGAAAAATAAATATGCATTCTGGAAAATAATACAATAATGCAAAAAAGGACACTAGATCAGTTCATGGTATGAATACGGCTACAGGATAAAATCATTGTCCAAATGTCCATCTCAATCCTCCTTTATATTCTTTTCAAACCACTAAAATTTTTGTTTTTCATTTTTATGTTTACATCTTTGCCTTCTGATTTATGTCTCAGCTGCAGTGAATTTTGGTTTAATGCTCTTTTTTAGTCCATATATCTGATGGGGTGTGTGTCTTGAATCTGGATATGTTGCCCCATTATTTTTCCCTTGAATTGATGACGAGTGACTTGAACGTTCAGATTCGTTCATTGATTGAACATTATCAATCGATTGACTTGGGGATAATGCATCAATTGAATAGTCAGAATCCTTCAGCTCGTAGTCAGCACTGTGAAACTTTCAAGTTTCATAATTCACATTTACATTTTCAAAGTCTTCTAGGCATGCATGTTCTGCCAGTATTTGATTCCCTAAGTCCATTAATCCTATACACAGTAAGCACAAGGGAACTTATATAAAAATACAATCTATAAGTTTTTATTGAATAGCCGATAGTGATTCGGAATCCATCATCACCTCAGTTCCAAAGGAACTAAATATAACCTAAAACTGTAACGGTCAAACACACTGTCAAACAATAATAAACCGAAGTTACCATAGAAAATCGCCGGTTGTTCTGGTGACAGAAAATCTACCGCTTTTTCAGAAACCAAGTTCCGTAAATAACCTTTTTTTCAGGAACCAACCGAACATTTCGCATTTACGGAACGGAAAACTAGTAACCGAAATAACCAAGTCGATTTACGGAACATATCCAAAGAGAACTCTTCCTAAGTTTTTTTGACAGCCTTTTCATAGACACAACAGAACATTTCCAAAGCGTTTAGTGTATATTGATTTGCATTGAATAAAACTTTTTTTAAGATCACTTTATATAGTCTTTTGCTATTCATTTGGACATTTGAGAAGAGATCTTCTTTTCTTTGTTTTGTTGGGATTTGGATTAGTTTGGTTGAAGAAGAACTATTATTTTATTGCCGAAGTTTCGAATTAGAATGAATCATCATCAGGACCCATTTTAAAAGAGCCATGATAATTGGTCTATTATAGTTTGAAACTTCGGAGCGAAATTAATAGTTTTCAGAAATTAATAGATTTCACATTCAACTTGAATTAATATACTAACCACCAGTAATGTGTAACCTAATCTTGGTTTGATTGAAGACTGTCTTAACAACATATTTACATTTTAGTTTTGACATAATCACACTATAATACTGAATGAGGAATGAGGATATTTTCACTAATTTCATATCTTCTCCTCTGTTAATACTAACAGCATGTGACTCTTGTACTGATTTGTACAAAAATATACCAGAATACCACTCCACTCTGCACATAAGCTATTCCATATTGATGGTATTTCCTGGATCAGAATCACCAAAGCAAACTGTTCTCTTCTCCCCAATGTCTATGCTGTGAGGCTTCTATTTGATCTTTCTTGATGGAAATGTCAGTTTTGTATTGATGTTTGTTCGTGAAATCTTATTTATATCTACCTCCAACTGAAAAAAAGATGAAGTAACTCCGTTTTTTCGACTGATCTACTTATTCACTCACCTGTCCATCAAAATGATATTCACAAAAATACTTGGTGGTTGTGATAGCTGTATAACAGCAGAAAACCATCTCATCCTAATGTCTTTATTGTTCGGAATGGAAATAACAAAGTTTCTTTTCACAGTTATCGCTATCGAATTCACAAGAACTTTTGAATGATTTTTTACAACACAACTGAGAACAATAACTTTAACCTCATTTTTCGTTGACTTGTTGAAGAATTTTTAACTAAGTTCAACTATATAGGACGGCTCAAATGGGCTCAATCCACTGAACCCTCCGGGCGTGACGTCGAAAAGTATGTTGTATGACCTCATTGACATCCACAAGTAAACATTTTTTTGACCTCGCTAGTACCTCACCGTATACATACAATGAAACGTCACACAAGAACAAAAACAATACTTTCAACATCTTCTGAAGACCTCTTAAGGAAGTGCATATTGCGTCCCAGAAAAACATCTACATGCCAACATTTTCAGAACATCCCAAAACCTCCCAGGGATGTTTGTGCTCGCTGGGCAGGGTGTGCCTAAATACTGCAATTATTTGAAAACTTCAATGATATGATTCAGAATAACAGCAATAATTTTACTCACTCTCAAGATATCCCCATGCTCTTGTTCCTTGATCCTCCTTTTTATTCTTACCTAACCTAACTAATGCCAGCAGCGATCAGCGACGCAAGAAAGTTGAAAATATTGAACCTTTTTGCTTCATTTGACATTTTAACCTAAGTTTTCCCGCGCTGTCATTCTGTCGAAAAACATATGTTTTTGACGCCAAGTGTGATTGCATTGTAAATAACCTGAGTTTATTATGTGCTGTACACCTCACTAGTTGATAAGATGTTAAATTATTTTTGGATAGGCCGAGCGGATTTGTCCTATATGTGAGGTGATAAAGCTACAGATGTTTTTAGGGTAAGGCCTTACAGGTGAGTAAAACAACGGCGTCAAGTTAACTAATCTAATTAAAAATATACTTTATCTAACTGTGGTGAACTACTGACACAAGTACACGTACATTCAAAAATTAAATAAATCTCCTGAAAGAACCATGTTAATTCACAATCATCTATATGGCTTAAACACAAACAAGTATACTATCAAATTCAATATACAACACTATAATCAAAATCCCTTCTTTGTAATCAGAAATCCTACGTCCAAATGCTTTATAGTTTTAAGTACGACCCTGGCTACTACCTGCTGTAAACGACACCCTCTTAGATAAACAATAAATTTACTACCACGCGTCGCTTAAATATCTTTGACGTCAATGAACTGGGCTTTTTGGGCTTTATAGACTGTGAATTTTAGTGACATAGGCTTTTGAACTACTTACACATCTCAATTAGGTTTCACTTTTCACTTCGATTATTATATTAGCAATTTCTCGGCACTCGAACTGGATTTTATATGAACTGAGAAAACTTTCAACTGAACAAGTCACTTTAATGAGTGGTATCACTTCAGCTTTTGAAGACTAACTTTTTCAACCTGTCTTACGACAACTTTGTTAAACTGAACAGAAAAGCACGATTTATCTATCGACAAAGAACTCGAGACTTAAAGTTCTCGTTAGCTTCTAAACCGTGTGTCCACGGACATTACGGATGTTTAACTTGATCGAATCATACTAGTGTTACTAGTGACTCTCTGTGACTGATTACTGATTTCCGATTCAGACTGCTTTTATATCAAAATCTAACCCCTTTGTCTCTTTGATTGCGGGAATCTATATAAGAAACACGTGCATAACATTTTGTCATTAATTTCCAAATTTATGGCTTTGTTTTTCTCTGTGATATCAAATTTTAAGCTATTTACTTCTTTTATCAGTGCCCTTTGTCTCTTTGATTGTGGGAATCTATAAAGGAAACAAGTGCACATTTTGTCATCAAGTTCCAAATTAATGGCTTTGTTTTTCTCTGTGATATCAAATCTTAAGCTATTTACTTATTTTATCAATGCCCTTTTGGGTCATTTGTATACATAACTCATGACTTCATTTTATCCTCATTGATAACAGTTTGGCCATCAATTAATATTGTCGACTCTTTTGTGCCTCAATTTGATTATGACTTCATATATTCTTCTTAGGTCTTGTTTAAATTATTTCTACTTGACATTAGATTTCTGATTACTTATCAAAATTGATACATTATTTTCGTGCCCAGCACATCCCTCCCTCACCCCTTTTGAAATTAATACTTACAAAAGTATTGATTTCATAAATGAACAATATACATATATCAAGAACAAAATGAAAAATGTTTATATATTCTTTTTCTTTTCAATAAAGATTTTATATATAAGCAAGAATAAATCTAGATGTACATGTGTGGAATTTGTTTCAACAATTTAAATCTAATTAAACACTTTGAAATTTCCTATCAAGGGTTTCCATTAACAAACAAAAAAAAACACAACACCACTAGGTACCTGTCACATCACATGAGGTGGATAACTCAAAAAATTTGGTGATTACCAGGCCTGTCTCGGTGATACGTCGGCGTCCACAGGGGGGGACTCAGGTGAGTCCGGAAGGGCCGCTTCAGGGTTTTCTCGGGGGGTGGATGTTTCCACTTCCCACCTCTCTGCAGGAATCAGCTTCAGGGCGGCCGTAGTGTGGGCTGGGAACCCATCGTCCCAGTCGCTTTCGGGAGAATTCGGTGCCGGAACCGGGGGTGTGAAACTCACCGAAGTCGTTTCAGTGGCAGGGCTGGAGTCATCTATGGGCGGTGGCGGTCCGTCGTCGTGGATGTTTTGGCACCAGTGGCACTCACAGGGTACCCCTCTGACTCGTGGAGGCGGCTGTCGGTTTTCCGGAATGCACCAATTGCAGGTGCACGTCCAAAAACCCATATTTTCTGATGTCCTCAGGTGCTCGGCGTGGAACATGAGAAGGTAGAGCAAATTGTAGCACCTCTCACCGGTCAATTGTTGGCTGGGGTACCTCCTCTGCTCCATCCGGTCAATTAATGTGAGGTGTTCACCCACCAAATTGTTCACTATCGTAATTAATAAATTCTTCTTAACCATGTTGTCCGGCATCTCTCGAACCCATTTGAGTAGAGATTCCATGGTTTTCTTCTCTTTGGTTGTTATGGTCGTTTCTGATTAGCACTTCAGTTGAGAGTGAAGAAGTTCAACTTGAATTTTTACTTAAATAGTCCTTATGCCCATAAACCAAAATGTCTTTCACGCCCATAAACTACAATGTCTATACGCCCTTATCTGAATTTACTCCGACAATATCGCTTAGTTTATATATAACATGTTTTCGTCACAACATTAAAATTATCATCTCTATATGTAGCTCTGCTATCCATTAATTTTGCCATTTTATTACTTTCTTTTCAACTCATTTTCCTTGAATCATACAATAACTAATTCCTTATCTACTACCTAGTGTCAATGGTTCCTATCTTATATCATATGGTTAAAATTAATAGTTCTTTCAGGGTGAGTTTATTATCGCATATTCCAGCCTCCTAAAAATTTTACTGATTATCAGTAGTTCTGCCAAAATTCCATTTTACAGTTTCAAAAGGATTCGACACGCTAGATTGATCCTCTCCTATCGTTTCTTATAGTATAGTGTGTTTATTTTCATTCTTTTCCTTCATCAAATCCCTTTTTTTTACGTATTAATCTAATCTTATTCAATATTTCACTTTCCTAATCTCTTATGCGCTTGAGGGTCGACAGCTATATTTCCATATGTATATGAGTATAGGGTTTCGTCAACCCTAAATCGCTATCATATTGACCGTGGTGAAATCCACTCTCGCTATGTTATTTGCTTTAAAAAAAAAATTAAATTCGACGACGCAACACCCAATCGTGATCTTCTACAGGCCCTCTTGACCGGGTTTGGTGATTATGTACTATTTCAGGTTCCGAATTTGACTCGCTGGCAGATTCGTATTGTTCTTCCTCGCTAATGCTTTCTTCTTCGTTATCATTACTTGTATTTCCTTCTTCGTTGCTCTCCGAGTCTGAGTTTGTGGAGTCCGTTTCGTTATCTGATTCACCAGATGTTCTCGGATTCTGAATTTGACCTAGTTCTATTCTAGGTATCCCAATATCGTAAAGGGACGGGTCATCGTCCTCTGGCCCGTTATTTATTTGTACCTCGTTTTCGACTGAATGTTCCTCGCTGTCAGCTGATTCTACACCCTTGACTAATTTCAACCTATTTGCATGAACGATCTGTACCTCTTTTCTATTTCCGATCTTTTGAATTTTATAAGTCACTGGTCCAAGTTTTTCTATTATTCTAAATGGCCCGCTAAAATTTGGATAGAATTTGCTTGCTAATTTTCTGCCTTTTGTTACAACTGGAGTATGTAAATATACACGGTCACTTATTTTCAGTTCTCTGGTCTTTGCTTTTTTATTAAATCTTTCTCGTCTATTTTCTGAACTTTTTTCAAGAGATTCTCTAGCTATCTCATGTGCGACTTGCATTCTATGAGTGAGTTCGGCGGCGTAATTACTATCAATGTCATAACTTATTCGGGTTTTCTGATTAATCAATTGATGTGGTAGTATGAAATCTCGTCCAAACATCAAATAAAAAGGGCTTTCATTAGTCGACCCATGAATCTGATTTCTATAGGCTAGCATCGCAAACGGTAGGTATTCGTCCCATCCATCATTATCATCAGTTACGTAATGAGATATCATTTGTTTCATTTGAAGATGCATTCTTTCAATAATTCCATTGCATTGTGGATGATACGGGGTTGTTAATAATCTCTTAATATCAAGTATTTTACAAACTTCTTTGAACATTCTTGACATAAATTGACTTCCTCTATCGGTTAATAATGCCATTGGCGTTCCGAATCGACAAATTATATTTACAACAAATGCTTTTGCTACGGTTTCAGCTGTAATATCAGGAAGTGCGACCGCTTCTGGGTATCTAGTGAGATGATCAATTATTGTTAAAATATATTTATTTCCGTTTTTTGTTCTATTCAGAGGTCCTACAATATCCATAGATATTCGGTCAAACGGGGCTTCAGGTGCATAAAGATTTTGTAACTCTGCTGGGGGTTGGTAATTTGCTTTTCTAAGATTACAGCTATGACATTTCCTGCAAAAATTTTCGATGTCTTTTCTCATATTTTTCCAATAAAAATCTCTTTGAATCGTCTTCAAAGTTTGCTTTTGGCCTGGGTGCATTGACGTAACTGCACTATGGTATAATTTAATTATGTCCTTTATAATAGTCGCTGGTGCGCATATCTTATCTTTTCTCTCATTATTGTCTCTCTTTTTGTACAATATTCCTTCTAAATTCAAATAGAAATCGTCACTTGTCTCATCTAAGGAATTGATCAAATCTCTCAATTGTTTATCCGCATTCTGTTGGCGTTTAATATTTGCGTTGCTCCATACCATATCAATCATAGGTGAACTTTCGATTTCTTCTTCACGAGGTATGTTAGTTATTAATTTTATCGAGTTTTTTGTTTCTTCGGTGCTTCTCAATCTTGTCAAGGCATCAGCATTTGTATTCTTGGATCCCGGACGATAAAGAATACTGAAGCTATATTCTGCTAAGGATAACGCCCATTTTGCTAATCTTGAACTAGGATCCTTTATAGTTAGCAAATAAATAAGAGGCCTATGATCAGTATAGACTGTGAAATGATTTCCTACTAGGTAAATCCTATGTTTCTTGATCATCCATATAACGGCCAGACACTCACGCTCAATAGTTGAATACCGTCTTTCAGCTGAGTTCAAAGTTCTACTAGAATAACAAACAGGTAATTCTGATCCTTCAAATTCTTGACTTAGTACACCCGCTATTGCAGTAGCAGAAGCATCGGTACTTAATATAAAAGTTTTCTTCACGTCTGGAAATCTCAAAATCGGTGGTTTAATAAGAGCGTTTTTTAGTGTTTCAAATGATTCTTTCTGTCTGTCCGTCCATATGTATGGCACATTTTTCTTAGTTAATTCTACCAGAGGCAACGCTACTTCGGAGAATTTTGGTACAAATTTTCGATAAAATCCACATAGGCCTAAAAATGCGCGAATTTCTTTCACACTCTGTGGTCGAGGATAATGTTTAATAACTTCCGTTTTTTCTGGATCAGCAGTACAGCCTCCTTTTGAAATTATATGACCAAGATACTTCGTCTCTGTTTGTAAAAAGTGACACTTTGTAGGTTTCAATTTCAAATTACTTTCTCTCAATCTTTCAAATACATGTCTTAGTCTTTCTAAATGCTCGTCAACATTGTCTGGGCTGAAAATTATAATATCATCTAAATAAACTAAACACTCATTTCCAGTTAATTTTGACAAAACTGCGTACATCAATCTTTGCCAGCTAGCAGGTGCATTAACTAATCCCATAGGTAGTCTATTAAATTGATAATGTCCATACGGTGTACTAAAAGCCGTTTTATCTTTGGAATTTTCGTCAACTTCTACTTGATAATATCTGCTAGCTAAATCTAATACACTGAATAATCCGCTCCCACTCAAAGCATCTAAAGTCTCTTGTAAATTTGGCAGCGGGAAATAATCAGTTTTTGTGATTTCATTTAAATTTCTATAATCTATACAAAGTCTGAATTCTGCATCTTCTCCGTCATGTCGTTTCTTTTCTATCAAAATGCAAGGAGCACTCCAGGGGGATTGTGAATCCTCAATTATGTCATTATCCAATAGTTCTTGTATTTCTCTGTCAAGTATTTTCTTTCTCTGATAAGGTACTCGATACGGTCGCTTTGCTATCGGTGGTACATTTTCAGTAATAATATGATGTTTTACTCTGGAAGTACATGTCAATTTCTTATTCGGCGCACGGAATATATCTATATATTCTTTCACTAGCTTGACTAATTTTTCTTGATCTCTATTTACAGGGTTATTCAACTTCATCTGCTCCAATAATTTCTCTGTTTCATTTTTAACTTCAACAGAATATATTCCATTTTTATTCACCTCTTTTCCTTTTATATCTAAGTCTGTCTCATACGCATACGCCACCACTGTTTTCTTTCGTAAAACTCTTTCTTTATCCAATAAATTCACTAATCGAATCGGTACTCTCTTTTGTCGTTCACAAAGAGTTCTAGCAAACATTAAACCATGAACTCCGTCATTTCCTTCTAAAACTACATTTTCCGAAGTAATTCTCTTGAAATATCTCATATTTCCTGAACAAATAACCATCGTTTTCGGAGGTAGTGTAATATCCTCAGATAAGTACACAGCTGAACTGCAAGGTAGTACTTGATTTCGACGTTCTTCCTTGGAAGAATTTTCCGAATTTTTCCTATTTTCCATTGCATTCCCTCTCGTAACGATATTCGTATTCGTTGCGGATTTTGATATTCGCTCATTACAACGATTAGTTGCCTCAAATGTTTCTTCTCGTCTCACTTTTTTCTTCTGAATTTTCATTTCTCACTCGTTTCAACTTATCGTTCAATACTTTCTCAACTCTCCTACTCTTCTTCTCGCTATTTTCCTCGAAATTTCTCATTTCCAACACATTTTCCGAAATCCCTACGGTTCGCTCATTTCCTCTCGAAATATCCTTTTTCTTCTTATTCATATTTCTCATCACTTTAACCTCATCTCTCGGAACTTTTTCGATCTGCTTCCGTCTTTCCAAACTCAGATTACTTTTTCTATCTCGAGTCTCAGCTTTTCTCTCAAACTGATTACGCTTATCATTACTACATTCCGTTTTTATCGGACACGCCTGTACACACTCATTTCTTCTACGATTCTCGTGAACTCTTTCAGGAGTTTTCTTGTTATCAGAATACTCAATTCTGATATTCTTCACCCTTTTTGTACCTGATCGGCTCTTTGTCCTATCTTCAGGTCGTAACTTTTTTGAATTTTCCTGATAGACTGTCCTGCTGTCTGTCAAACAATTTGCCGTTGTCTGTACAGAGAAACCATTTGTCGCGGCAAACGACAAGGTTTCATCGTCCTTTTGGATTTTTCTAGAAGCTACTTCATTTTGGCGAACTATAATCTCCTTGAGTTCTGTAATCTGTCTCTCCATACTTTTCAATCTCCTCTCCATAACATGTTTTACTATATCAACTTCCTTCAATTTTCCTTCTTCCATAAGCTCAATTTCCTGTTCACCTATAAACATGCGTCCTTGACCCCAATCAATTTTAACTTCATACTTTTGAAGAAAATCTAACCCTATCAAGAAATCCGTCCGAAAATTTCCATTTTCCAAAACAATAAACTCATGCTCTATCACTATATCTTCGCCTAACCTTATTGGTACTAAAACTTTTCCTTTACTAGGTATACAATTTCCTTGAATGTCCATCAAAATACTATCTCTATTTCCGTTCCTATCATCAATCTTTTTGTATCCCTGAGACATCGCTATTTTTATCAACGATACAGATGCTCCACTATCAATAAGTGCCGTGCGATGTTTTCCATCAATATCTAGCAATGCTGTATTTCTTGGCCATTCATTATCGCATGTGTAAATCTGTATCGCTTCGTTCTTATCTATTGTTGCATTCCCGTTTAAATTCCCTCTTGTCTCAGTCACCGGCCTACGATCTTTCACAAGGCATGTTTTTGCGTAATGCCCTTTATTTTTGCAGTTATAACAAATCACGCTATTATTCGGACAATTCTTCATAATATGACCTTTCTTTCTGCAACCATAGCATATCACCCTCTCATTCCAGTTGTTATCTCTAATATTATCCTCAATTCCAATTCTAAAACCATTTCTACAATTATTCGCTTTATGGCCCACCCTGTGACATTCATAACACTTTTTTTCCCTAAATGATATCGTAGTTCTTAATTCGGGGGCAACGCGTTCTTGATTTTCCGTAATCTTTTCAATTGTCTCTTCCCGTTCGGCGATTTTCAAGGCCTCTCCTATAATAGTAGGCTGAATAGATAAGACTCGCTTTCGGACAGGGTTCATTAGTCCCATAACAAATTGGGTGGTTATGTCTCTATCGAGTTGCTGTTTCAGGACCGTATCCACCGTTTCTTCTCCTGTAGTCGTGAGAGTTTTCAACGCTAATAATTTCAATCTAACCAAAAATTGTCTACAAGTTTCTCCCTTTCTTTGATTACATTCCAAAAATTTTCTCAAAGCTTGTCCTGGTATCTGACTTACTGCAAAATGCTCTCTCAACTTGGTTTTCAAAAGATTCCAGTCTTCAGTGATTTTCAAACTTAATTCTGATTCAAGAAATTGTTTCGCCAGTCCCCTTAATTTTATTCGTGCAATTGCTACTTTTTGTTTCTCCGTCCAATGTGCAATAATAGCCGTTTCATCGATAGTTTGGATAAAATCGTTTATATTCGATTGTCCTGCATAAAAGGGAATAGAATCTAAATTTATTGATACTGGTAGCAATATTTCACGAGCCATTTCAGTTTCTCTTTGGTTTTCTACTGCTAAATTATTTGACACAAATTTTATCTCAACTCTGAACCTGCTTCTTCAAAATCTAACTTCGTATATATGCCTGTTATTTCACCCAACGGTATAGGGATCGCCTATATTTACCATAAAACTCGTAATATACCTGACACCAATTGTGCTGCCCATAAGGCTTCGTAATACCCCACATCATTTGTGCTGCACATAAGGCTGTGTAATACCCCACACCTGACACCATTTGTGCTGTACACCTCACTAGTTGATAAGATGTTAAATTATTTTTGGATAGGCCGAGCGGATTTGTCCTATATGTGAGGTGGTAAGCTACAGATGTTTCTAGGGTTCGGTTTTACAGGCGGATGAAATAACTATGGCATCGATTAACTTAATATAAACATGAAGTATTTATTCAAAAAATATCTATGGTGGTCTACTGACATATAGAAATATTATCAAGATTTATAAGTACTCCTGAAAGAACCATATTAATTTACATAAAAGAATACAAAATCGAATTTACAATCATACAGGTAATTATTCCATCAAGTTCAATACGCAAAGCTATTTTATCAGTCACTCTTTTGTAATCAGAAAATCATACGTCAAATACTTTAATATTTTTGAATACAACCCTGGCTACTATCTATCCGACAAACGACACCCTCTGATATGAATGGCATAATTCCCTAACATGTGCCTTTTAAACTTTTGGGTCAATGATCTGAAATATTTTCCTACGGGCATTTATATAGACTGGTTTTGGGCAACTTACATATTTTGTATCTGGTTCACTATTCACTTCGTTTGGAAATTCGCGACACTTGTAAACTGACTGGTTCAAACTGAGAAAACTTTCAACTGAACAAGTCACTTTAATGAGTGGTATCACTTCAGCTTTTGAAGACTAACTTTTTCAACCTGTCTTACGACAACTTTGTTAAACTGAACAGAAAAGCACGATTTATCTATCGACAAAGAACTCGAGACTTAAAGTTCTCGTTAGCTTCTAAACCGTGTGTCCACGGACATTACGGATGTTTAACTTGATCGAATCATACTAGTGTTACTAGTGACTCTCTGTGACTGATTACTGATTTCCGATTCAGACTGCTTTTATATCAAAATCTAACCCCTTTGTCTCTTTGATTGCGGGAATCTATATAAGAAACACGTGCATAACATTTTGTCATTAATTTCCAAATTTATGGCTTTGTTTTTCTCTGTGATATCAAATTTTAAGCTATTTACTTCTTTTATCAGTGCCCTTTGTCTCTTTGATTGTGGGAATCTATAAAGGAAACAAGTGCACATTTTGTCATCAAGTTCCAAATTAATGGCTTTGTTTTTCTCTGTGATATCAAATCTTAAGCTATTTACTTATTTTATCAATGCCCTTTTGGGTCATTTGTATACATAACTCATGACTTCATTTTATCCTCATTGATAACAGTTTGGCCATCAATTAATATTGTCGACTCTTTTGTGCCTCAATTTGATTATGACTTCATATATTCTTCTTAGGTCTTGTTTAAATTATTTCTACTTGACATTAGATTTCTGATTACTTATCAAAATTGATACATTATTTTCGTGCCCAGCACAATTATGGTGGAGCTAGCTTTTTCATCTTTTACGTACAAGATAATCTGTTATAATTTTTTCTGATATTTGTTTGAAGAGATTCAATGATGTTTCTGCCATTTTCCTCAATTTTTGATTATTTATATGCTTCTCCAAACAGTAGATGCATCCTAGAAGGTGAAGCTCTTCTGGCAGGGAACCATGTTATTATTTGTGGTTAGAGAAAAAGTGGACAAGAAATGGATGATCAGATCATAATGTTTGCAAACTAGTGCAGTGAAAGGTGATCCCCATAAAACTAATGGAATATTTTCAGTTATTTCAAATAGAAAGTTTAAAATACAGACTTTTACCAACTTTTACTTGCAGCTGTAAGGCAGGCAGTTCAGAATCTTGCAATCATGTAGCAGCAGCACTATCTATACTCTTTTGCTTTCAGAGAACCATGTTATGGAAAGTTCAGAATATCAATGCAACAGAATACAGATGAATATTTGCCAGTCACTGAAAAAAACTCAATATGTTTCATGCCATCAAATGTGTTGGCTAGAAAAGGATATTTTTCAAAAGAGTTGAAGACATGTTTCAGTTGGCCTCAACAGCACTCCCAAATTCTGATAACATGATTCATAATGTTTTGTGGTTAGTTGTTTTGCAAAAACTACACAATCTTTCATGAATAAAATGTTTGATATCTTTGATTGATTTATTTATAACTCTGAAATATTTAATGATATAGGGTATCAACTATTGGTGGCAACAACAATTTTTAAAAAGCATTACTTCCAGATCCATCAAGTCAGGAAAATTTTCTTCTGAGGTGTTTTTCACACTTGTAAAAGAAAACAATATTTGAAAAAATAATATGACATTTCCTGTACACAATAAAAGCATAGAATTCCTGTGTATTATTTAATTTATAAATATTTGTAACAACTTTTCTTCATAGCATGATGATGGAATTCTCAGTTGGGCTAAAATCAGAAAATGAAGGTCAGTTTTTGTTCACTTGAAGCTCCTTAGCACATGAAGTCCTTGTGATCATTGAAATCTTTTTGAGTGGCAACATCAATAAATATCTTCATGGAATGTGAAGTTTCTTTGGAAGTGTCTTCAACACATGGTGTTGAAGCTCAAGTAGTGCTTTAGTTCCATCAAATTCACTAAATGAGTTTGATATCATGTCATCATTGGAGGTGGAAGGAAGTTAATCAACCTAAAATTTGAAATTACTTCAATGATAATCATAAGTAGTACTTATTTTTGATTTCAATAAAAATAACCAAAAAGAGAACTTGCCTGTCTTCTTTCAATAAGTTTATCATATCTTCTCTTTTTCTCTTCTATCTCTAGACTTTTTGATTTTGTTATAACACTGGATACAGGTAAGTTTTTATTTGGTACAGCAGTCTTTTTCAAGTACCGTTTCTGATAGCCCCCTGAAAGATTGATAGATGATTGTTTTAACCACATATGATAGACATAGAAAACAAAATACTACTTTTACAATCACTAGGAGTTCGTCCTCAACAACAAGTTTAGAACAAACTCATGTTTTTGGTAACTCATTCCTATTTTCAATGGGCATTTCCAGTAATTTTCAGAAAAATTATATTTCGAAATATTGGACCCTCATGTAACTCGTACCCATTTTTTGAGATTTTTTTTCCATCAATTCATTTAGTTAAAAATTATTGAAAACGACAAAATAATCTACTGAATTCAAACGATCCAGAAGAAGAGGGAAGCCATGTGACGTCAGTGCGCGTCCGATTTTGATTGGTTGTCCCGTTGTTGTACGTTAATGATCTAAGCACCACACAGAGTTGCCAGATCAAAAATAAAAGATTAGTAAGACAGAAGGAAGGTAATCCAGAAATGGCAGAAATTCATAATCCCTCGTCTAATCACTTAATTACCATACTAAAATTCCATTGCGTTAATACCTGTTATGAATAGGTGGTAGGTATATAACGTGCTATTAATTCAAGAACTTCATTTTATCTCGAGAGTGCAAGTGATAGTGTGTTAAACTATCAACTTGGCAACTGTGTGTATTTATATTTTTCATCTGTCGTCGCGTCCTAACCTATAATATCTGGATTGTTTTGTTTGTAAACGATTACATTACTGTTTTCAAGTTTCAAGTGTGTTCAAGTTCAGGATGAAAAAAACATATGAAGGGTTTGAAAAGGCAGCATCTGATAATTTGCCGATGGTGGATATTGACATGATGGGTGATTTTTTCACGAATAATGCAAATTTCGTTAGTGCTGAAGTTCTCAACGTGAAAACACAAAGGTTAGTTTATGTTTACATTCCAGAAGAGTGGTGAAATAAAAACCTGTTTCAATGTTATATTTTCTGTGAGTATTCTGGGTGATATTGAAGATAGTATTACGTTTCAGATCAACCAAGGAGGCTTATGGTGGATTAAGCAATATCATAAGTTGAGTTGAGAAGTAATGGTGATATATGTACAGCGAACAAAAATCATCCCTGAACTCAAGAAAGTCTACAATGTTATGGCGACAATGAATGAAAAAGAGGAGAACAAATCTTTTGGTCAGCAAATTATTCATACTCGAAGACAATCACATGAACTTACACATTCTGAAAAATCATAGCTCCTATTTAATTTCATATTTTTTGTTTTCAGGAGGTTGTAAACATGGTGTTCCTTTTTTATTACGGATTCAGTTATTGGAAGAGTGCTTCATTATCAAAAGTGAGCAGGATGGATTTTTACATACCTGTATATTCTTTATCAAGTACCTTATTATTGATAATTACCAGATTTTAATTATTAATCAGTTTTTGTTTGATATGTTCATTCAGTTATTCATCTGATATAATATGTGTGCTGCTATAATATATATAGATATTCAATTTGTTTTCTGAATATGTTATATTTCAATTCATTCTGAATCAAAACATTGAAATGTTAATATCACAAATGTTTGCTGTTATCATTGGGGATTATTATTATATTGAGAAACAATAAAATGCTGTAAAAAGTTGTACCTGCAAATATATTGAAATGGTTTTCATTGTTTTAATAATTTAAATAAATTAATTCCATATAAAATGGTTTTCATTGACTTCCTACTATTCCAAAACACATATGAATAAAACTCATCATTTGAATTAACATTGAGAACTTATTTCAGGGTAATACTGTGATAACAAGCTAAAGTATCAACATATTTAGGTCTCATATTCCTAAGTACAAATTAATTTTGGATATATATTCAATAGATAATACAATTATATTTTATTTTCTATATAATATGTTCTCAAAACAAGTATTTTAACTTCCTATGAAATGTACAATTCAATTTTTTGTAGAGTTTATAGCAATCTTATTGCAGCAGTGGTTTTTCTAAATTAATGAGCACACATGCTATAATTATTATTGAATGTATAAATTTTATAAATTAGTTTTCCTTTTTCTTATTTATTCAACATTTTAACAGTAGTCAGGAGTTTATTTTGATCACTTTCATCCACAGAAGTAGCATCTGATGAGGAAATAGGTTTGTATATTCCTCTGTAGATTTTGAACTTCAAGAAATTGTTAATGATGAAGGAGAACTAATATTTGATTTTACTTGTTTGTCCCCTAATATGGCAGAACTTGCTTTATTAACAATATTCACAGCTTTGAAATACACTTTTTTGGTATTCATTGAGACACTTCGACCTTTCACTTTACTTCTCAAGTTTACTTGAACATCTACAACAGAACATGTAATTTTTTCACAATATGTTTGATGCACTTGAAATGAACCAGATGGAGAAGGATTGAACCTCAGACTCTATCTTGGGTCTTTTTGAATCAGGTAATTCTTCATTGAACAGTTTCTTCATGATATTCATTGAAGTTGATGGCCATGGATGTTCCATAGGTGGATGATGAAAGACCAATTTTCTTTTCCTTGCTGAATTACTAAGCAAACTAGTTGGTGATGGTCTTTCTATAATATATTTATGAGGTACCACTCCTGATCTCAAAAATAACTTCTTGTCCATAACTTTATAGTACATTCAAGTTGCTGCATCTTCTTCTAGCTGTAAATTATATTTTGAACAGGACTGAATTATTGAAAGATTCTGACAATACTTACATTGAAGTGGTCTTCACAGACAACATTTGTTCTACCAATATAAACTGTTTCAGGCAGTTTCAAAGCCATCCTCCATTTGTTTTGTAAGCCTGAATTTCTTATTACATGAACGAAAATATTTCGACAAATCGGAACTTAACATTTTGTTCTCTATTTTTAAAATCACAGCCCAAATTCACAATGAACGAAGTAAACAAACAAAAATCACAAAATCATAAAAGGACAGAATAATGGTTTATAAAGAGGTTATGTTTTTATTGATAATTTCTATGCATGGTTGCCATATCAGAAGTTACATTTTCTGAGAATGACAATTTTATAATAACTGATGATGATTATGGTTAGATCACGATGTTTTGACAAATTATATGTACCCATCCCATCAAATATATCACGAATTCTGAATGTATTCAAAGAGATTATGAAAAAGAATGCGATATTGTCCGACAGATGTGACTGAATCTGCTCCGATTGAAAATTTACACCATACATGATCATCCCTAATCTTGAAATATTTTCATTTTCACAATGAATTGGGAGTGTCTGATAGTTGATTACTCACAATTCAGAACAATTTCTCATTACATGAAATAGATTCAAAGATTTTACAAAGACATGGCAACTGCGGTGGGTCTTTCCCTCACTTACGAGCCAGTCAACGCCATCACAAACTTCAACCAATCATATTTCTGGAAGACACTGACGTCACAGCAAAGGATCGTTTGAATTTACAGAATGTGAAGTCACGTTTTCAATATCGAATTAAAAATCGAAATTAACAAATTCAGAGTGAATAAGTTGTTTACACTATCTTATAAGCCTCCCTCCATCACGTCATGTGAAAAAAAGGGCATATTTTAAGATAGTGGAAATGCCCATTTGATCTTCCCTCGGATCTCCCACTGTTTCTTTCTATCAAGGACAGTCATCATTCCAGATTCTCCAATTTTCTCAACTCTCTGACCCTCATCTGGAAAATTTTCACTTTTAACAAATTATTTATCACTTCAAACAACTATAATCCTCACACAAATGCACGCTTGGGGGTAAATAAACACAAAGCAATCACACTTCACACTTGCTGGTCACGTGACATTGATGCGAGATTACTCCGCCAGATAGCGTATTGCTTAGCATTAAAAGTGAGAATTCCGCTCCACCAATCAGAGTGCATGACGCGAGAAGCAAAAACGCTGCATTGGGAACTCAACTTTTAATACCAAACAAATACCACTGAACTCAAACGCCTCAAATTGATACCGGATCTAGCATAAGCATATATGATCTAAGGTTATAATTTATAATCTGGTACTTCGGGAATCTTCGAAAATTTCGGTTGCTAATGGTTCTAACCCCTTCTCTTAGCATGGAAAGAAAATAGAAAACACTTTCTAATTTCTATGCTATCTGATCAGCTGTTTCCTGTTTCACAAGCACAGTACCAAGAGCACAAAAAAATAAATTTTTTCATTCCAGAATCCCTACTATCAATAACCTGTGTGCTAGTCGCTACAGAACCGAGGCAACATTTCGAGTTGTGAATTTTCCGCCGTTGACCCGGACCCGGACCTGGACCGAGACGAGACTAGAAACCTCTCACACAAAAATAAAAGTATACACATATACTATATACACATGTATAGTATACAACGTACACAAAGTGTTTCAGCACAGGCAAATATTATAGAAGAACAAGATTACTGAACAAGGGTATGAGGTTATCTCAGACTCACCCCAAAGGTGGCCCTGAACAAGACAAGAGGAATGAGGAGCAGTGGCCATATATAGAAAAATGAACGAACGACAACTCACACTAATCTTTGACTAACATTCAGCATTCAGCAAGTCTTGGCAAGATTCAGAAGTCAGAACGTTGAAACACTGAAACATCAAATGTTGAGAGAACTGTGGTCCATAAAAACTTTTCTCATGCCAGAATTGAAATTTCAGTGAATGAATATAAAAATGGATAAAATGTGTATAATCTGTCTAAACAAAGGAAGCCAACATGAAGAGGTAGAAAATATATTAAGAGACTTGTTAGATGCCTTATTGATATCATTGGTAAGTGATGCCTCATTGTAGGTACAATGTGACCATAGGTTGTACACAGAAAAAATATAATGTTCAGAATTTATTTTTTCAACTTTCACAAATGACTATCAAAATGAAACATGATCAGATGTATTACTTAGGAATGTTTATGTCTGCAGAATTTTTTCATTGCATTTTTGTAATGAATATTGGATTTTGTATGCTTCCTTATAAAACTCTTTTGAAAATACTCTCCCCAAACGGTATTAAGCTGTATAATGTACCTGATGCTGCACCAGCATTTGTGGCCCACCCAATAAAAAATCATGTGGGAATTCAACACACACACATTAATAACAATTTATTACAACAAAACTCGATTTTAGTACCATTTTGTCTATGTGCTCAACATAATCCCAGATATTTGATGACTCTGTGCTCTGACCCTATTCAACATATAAGCTCAGTTGGATGCGTTTTTTATTTTCTATTTTTTATTTCATTATTTTCAATTGATTTTTTATTTTCACATTTGAATTGAGATTTGTTGAAATATACATTTCATAGGTTTGGTGCTAATCTGTTGCACACTAATGGAATAGATTTTATGTAACTTGATGTTTAATGTATCTAAAATGTTAATTTGAATTAGAAGGCCTGTTTTTTCAATAAGAATTCACAAAATGAACATAACTTTGAATATCTTTTTCTTGAACTCAAGCTTGTCAATTTTTGGCTCCCCTCGAATAGGTTGATAAGACTGGAAGGAAGGGATTATTTTATTCCTTTTCTTACCGAAACTTTCGACGGGTCCCAAATACAGGAAGCATACTCACAAGTGAATTATAAAGATATATAATGAAAAGCAATCTCAAATTTGTGGTGCTGGTACACCTCAAAATATCAGAATTATTCAGTGTATATCCGAAAAAGTTCGGATTAGGAAGTTTACTATATGTCATCACCTCGGTCATCACATTACATATATTGATATTGAAATTCAACTTATTATTTGTCTATGACCGTTTGAAAATATTGTCTATGTTCTAAAAGCTCATATTATCACCCTATAATGAGAACCATAGGCCTACTTAGTTATTTGGAATATTCAGGCTGGAAAGTAGCAAGAAACATTGAAATGTGGTTTCTGTGAAAACTTTACAAAACCTGTCATAAAAATGTCTAACTTTATATTCAAATCAATGGCTTTTGCCTCGGCTTCCACATTCTCCCTCTACTATAGATTACTTATCTAATATGCCCAGAGAATTTTGAATATTTGCACATTATATTGCTAATATGGAAACACAAATTGAAAATCAGAATGGATATTATTTTTTTATTCAATTAATTTTTTGTCCACAACAATATATTGAATATAATTCAACAATTCAATTCAAGGATAACTCACCTGTAAATAACTATAATAAACTGATCATTCGTCATTCACCTGTAAATAGCCACTAATTTCACAAAAGCATTTTTTTATGGAAGTAATGAATGAACAATAATTCATCACATGCAAATTGTCTTGAAAAAGTAATAAATATCGGGCATAGTTGTATTGTTTTGTCAATTCAAATTGGTAACTCTGGCTATTATAAATAGGATCACAGCATTTTTCTTGGTGATTTGTTGGCACGAAAAATTCACCATTCACTGTTGCAGTTGCAAAAAAGTTGCGTTGTTTTTTCTCGAGGGTCGGTGATTAAAGTAATGTTTTAGGATACGACAGGATCTCAGAAATCGATAGTTTGCAAGGAATGTGTGGCACAAATATACGAACTGTTCGATTTCAAAACTCTGTGCCTCTACACTGAAGACGCTCTGTTTCCGTTCATCAAAGAAACTGCTGGCAAAGAAGCGCAATTGGACTTGCGATCGGTGTATTCTAAGATCAAATTGCGCCAATTTTTGAAATCGAAACAAAAAGCGTACATTTGCCGACTGTGCTTGGAAATCACCACCCAATGGGTATCACTGGAAACGGCAATATCGCAGAGTAGTATTCGGGATGTCTTCGAAAGAAACCTTCCAGAAATTGTAAGTATGAAGAAATCACATGGGGGAAAAATCATCAGATTGTCCAAGAAACATTCACAGGGCTGCAATAAATTATCTCAAAATCAGACTTATCAAGTCATAGAAAATAACAATTATGCATAACATAATAAATGAGTAACAGTCACAGTTACCATTCAAAAAAAAACTCTATAGGAAATATTCTTGAATTGATCCATGAAATCTTTATTTTTCTGACCGGCTTCAACAGAATTGCGAAATCCTTAATGTTCTTTAAATTATTCGGTAGAATCAACCAATACTTAATAACCTTCAACATCAATATGTACTTCTCCTCTTTCATTTTTAGTCACTACAAGCAGTTAAGCGTTCTTGCATATGTGAAAACTGTTTGAAGATGCTGGACAAGCTCCACAGTTTCGCTTCCCAATGCGAAAGTAACGCTAATTCAAACCGGTTTGAAAATCAGTTCGAATATGAGTTCGAGAACGAGTGCAAGATAGAAATAGTCGAATATCCAATCGACTGTGTGGAAGATGATTTCAAGGGGTGAGTGAATTTATTTGTGATGCGTATTATCATTGTGTTGTCAAATGCATTCTTTATTTCTGTTATTTTCGCCTATAGTATATTCCAGTTAAGAATACAGTGGTGGGCCTGGTAGGCGTAGCCCGGTTTACACTAGCAAAACCGGAAAATTAAAATATTTCATAACTATGGAAATACTTGGTGATGAATCATCAATAATTGAATATTTGTGTAGCTTTTCAATAAAGGGTATATTCTGCAGGATATAATATATAATTATTAATTTCTAATTGAATTCACTAATCTGCAAAAATCAAGTACTTATACAACAATAATTTTATTATGGAATTTCGAGAAGCACATAAGTTAGCAATAATTGCAATTGAAACTTCATTTTACTTCAAAGGGACGAACTATGAAAATGGTGGATGGATATATTTTTCAAATATAAGAAAAGAAGATGGCGTCGACTGAGCCGAATGCGAATGATCAGAGAGACTGCAAAAATTGTAAAAAAAAATCGTAGCTAACGGTGTTTAGTGCATCAATTGTGGTTCAATCTATCATCAATCATGTGGTCAAAGAATAAATGCAATCATAATTTGCTGTGACAATAAAAAATTTGAAAATGTCGGTATATGAGCAACTGATTTCTAACAATTCGTCACATGAAAAAGTTGAAAGATTATAGAGTAATTTAAAATTAGAAAAATCGAAAAATGCTGAATTAGAAATTAACTACGAAACCGCAATCCAAAAAAATGTAGATATCCATAAAGTTGACAGTAAAAAAACCTGATCAGTAGCTAATCAGCAGATTCTGATCAATAATGTGAGCAAGGATAAGAAAGGTGTGATGGTAGTGGCTACTCAGGGACAGGAGCAACCATCAAGTTTCGCAGCCGCTATTCAAAATAATAAAAAGGAAATGAATAATGAAAGCAGACCAATTATATCATCTGAACAAGTTAACGAAGCTGTATTGGAAGCCAAATCTAAAACTCTCCTCAATAACTTGATTCATATTGAGAAAAATTCTGAAAATGAATCTGCACATCCACGTAATGGTGGATGGTTCCAAGTAAATCCTAGAAAAAAATGAAAATTTCTTGAAGGCTCAAGCCAGGAACCAACCCGGAGGAACTCGAAAAGTTTTTGGAGAGTCGTTTAGAAGTTAGCTGTGAATTACACCAATCTGAAATGCCTGAACTATATGCTTCCATATAGGTGTGTATTAATCGCGAACTATTGAAGACTGCTTCGAAAAGGGAAATCTAGCCAAGTGGAGCACTGCTGCCATTTTTCAGTAAGAAAGGGATGGCAACCACACAGTTGGATCCTCGAGTATAGAACATAAAATCTCATCTAGTATTAGAAAAGGTGTACAAACTGATATTAATAATGGGGTTGACTACAGAAAATCCAATTTTTATCTCTTACTTTCGAATATTCAATATCAGATTATTGTGAGTTGTATTTGGTGATTATGTGATGATGTAACTTACAATATTCCAAATTATCAATTGATAAGTTTTTATAGTTTAACCAATTACAAACGAGGTGGTGTTGTAGTTTGGGCAAAATCTGATCTGAAAATTGAATGTCTTTTATTGAATTAATATTGCATTGGCAAATATATAGAAATATGTGGTTTAACGTGACATTGTTATTCATGTAAAAATATTCTCTTAGTCTGTTACCGGTCACCTAGTGGTAATTTTAATTCCTTCCATTAAAATATCAATTTACTTCTGTGAAAATTATTAAAACCTGATGTTTTATTTTCTACCTGGTGATTTTAACATCCATTCTATGAGTAAGCGAGGTACGTTATTTAACTGATATTTTGGAATCATTTGTATTATTTCCGAGAAATTCTACTACTAGAGAAACTGTTACATGTGCCCGTATTCTAGATCAAGTATACTCAAACTCTGATGAATGTGAGGGTATTGTTGACATAAATACTGAATCAGATCATAACAATTTTCTACTGATATTGAATCTATTTTTTCAAACGATTGCTGACAACTATATAAATGTTATGGATATAAGTGAAAATAACATAAATAACTTAATATCACATTTACCTAAAGAAACCTAGAAGGACGTTTATGAAGTCACTGATACAAATAATAAATTTTGAATAATCATTAAAGTACCCTTCAAATAATTTTGTTTCAAACAGCATATTCCTTTCATATGTCACAGCAGAAGATGTTCTTGAAATAATCAAGAATGGAATTAAAAATAACCCATCATGTGGTTCTGATAACATATCTGGTATTGTCATTAAAAAATGCAAATTTTATAATAAAACCGCAATCTCATGTAATTTATACTTCTTTTGAAATGTTCTGCCTGGTCTAGTGGTCTATCCTTTTTATTTAATACAACAAAAACCAATTTTATCTCATTTCATCCTCGCCAAAAAACTTTTTCCCCTGACTTTGATGTATTGGTTAACAACCCAACCAAAACAGATAATGTTAAATTTCTTGGAGTATTGTTTGATTCGGATTTATCCTTCAAATCTCACTGTTCAAATTATATAATAGATATTGAATACTAAATGTTTTCAAATTAGAAACTTGAAGAAAACGCTTGATATTAATCACATTCGTTTACTTTATTTTAGTGAAATAGAGTTCTACTCGCGCTAAAAATGTTTTATTTGTCACAGAAAAGAGTTCTAAGGTGTATTTCAAACATTTTATTTGTAGACTCCTGTCGACCTGTTTCCATCAACATGAGAATTTCAACTGTGTATGGCCTCTATATATTGGATTTAATCACATCAGTTCATAGTAATAAAAACGATCATTTGCGAAATAGTGATATTCATTCCCATGACACAAGATATTAATCAGATTTCTCTATACATTACCAGCGTATAAAAATCTGTAAGAAATCACCAATGGTAATGGGAACTAAACTTTATATTAGTCTTCCTCACTGTTTTAAAGATATTGCCTTATTGCATAAATTTAAAGAGAAGACTAAAAACTATCTCATTGACATATGTCCATATTCGGTTGAATAATATTTCGATAATACTCGTTGAATTGATTTTTGTCTAAAGTGCAACATATAGTTTGTTTTATTTTAACTTTTGACGCCTATCCGTATGTTTAAAATTATTTTATATGGTATTTTTTGTATATTCACTTTATTGTATTCCGTTATTTTGAGGTACAAGTTCTAGTATTAGCTACTTCTCAATTTTAATGTGTTTATATTTGACCTGTCTTATGTCATTATTTGATATTGTGAGAGTAGTTAAACAACAGGGCTAGTACCATAGGTATAGGAAAAACCATGTGTTAGAGAGAGAACATGGGGATATCCATGTGTTAGAGAGAGAAGGCACCAAATATGATGCGTTAGAGAGAGAGTACTAGGATATCCATGTATTAGAGTAAGATTTCACGTAATATGATGTGTCAGACACAGATAATGTCGGAACTCGAATATGATAGAAAATGACGTAATCATCGTCAGCGCTTGCTGAAATTGATTGATTAAAAAAAGTATAATCAGACTGGGAATAGAACCGTGGACCTGTCGTTTGTAAATCGCGCATCTTATGCTCTACGCCACCGCTCTCACATGTATTTGCATTGATGTTATTGATAGGAGTGCGTACATCGTGATCAACAAATGAGCACCTTTTAATCATGTAGTATCGATACAAAATCCATGTCTATGGTTGTAGAAGTA